>JASDQU010222156.1:0-17744 GCA_032191745.1 Picea mariana
TACAACCATTCAATCAAGAAGTTTTGCAGGAAAAACACTTACATATCATGAAGAAAAGCATGTGCAAACCCTAGTTGTAAACCTTCCTCAAGAGAAATGCCAAATATGCCAAGAAAAGCCTTCCATCAACAAGTGCGCCTCCTTTAAAAGACCAAATACCCAAACTAGGGTGCAATTCAGACCTCACAAGTGTGAGTTGTTGTGTTATGTTCAAATGAGGGAAAAACATCCTCAATATATAGTGTATTATGACCTTTAATTTAAAATTAGGTAATTAAAAATAGCCGACAAGGCTACAAACCAAAATCATACTGTTTTTACATTAACTGCTAAGTAAATGACATAAATGAGCAAAAGGTGAGACGTCAAGCCCCTCTAAGGGAGACGCTGGGCCCTTTTGGGGCTAGTCCAGCATCCAGATGCCAGACGTTAGCCCTATTTTGGGCTCCTCCAGGCTGCCACACGTGTCAGCTGTCCTGTCAAACTGCTACACGCTCAAGGAGACGTCAAGACATCCTGGGTGACATCCTGGTCATCAAAAGGAAAACGTTCCATCTGAAGTGGGTCAACCCCCCTGGGCTGGGTTCAACCAAAGTGTCCTGGGTGGAACGTCCTTCTTCTTCTCATGTGCAAAGGCTCATCCAATCACTGTCCTGTCTCTGCCACCTGATGGGGTCCCAGCAACCATCTGATGGGCTCTTCAGCCCCATGGAGGTCCGAACTAATCATCTCCCCATGTGTACCGATCCAACTGGTACCTGTCCGTCGGGCATGATCCTGCACATCAAAAACTTCGCCCTCCATGGGCTCATTAGTCACAGGGATCATAGCAATGTCAATCATATTTCATCATCAATTTTATCAAATACATGCATAAAACCCCTGATATATCATCCAATATCTCAAAGACATTACAATGACCTACTATACAAAGCCGAAGAAAAAGACAAAATACTCTATTGGGTCAGCATCCATAGGAGAAGGAAAGTTTCCAGAGGATATCATCCAAGCCATGTAACACGAGGTGATGTGGTCAAGGGGATGTCCAGACATACGGGTAGAGTGAAAGACAGGGGTGATATTACCTGTGGGTGCCTTTCTGGAAGGTGAGTTGTACCCGTCATGGATGCAATTCTTTCCAAGCCCTTTATTGCCTTTATTCTTTCTTTTTTTTATTGTTTTTTCTTATTTATTTCAAGGTCTAACTAGAGGACACTGCCTTGGCATGGTGACCAGTGCTGACAGTGTTACCCATAAGCACTTTCACAGAGATGATAAGGCTGGCTCGTGATGAGACCCCCTTTCCCTTGGCCATGAAACCAAAGGTCACTGCCCTGGCGTGGTAACCAGATAATGGCAATGTCATACTGCTAGGTACCCATGAACCTAATGTGTTGGCTCGTGATGAGACCCCCCATCCTCTTGGCTAGGTCTTGTTTTGTTATTTTTCTTCGGGTCCCTCTTATTTCTTGTTGAGAGGCTTTTTATTGCCTTCTCGGGGATCCCTGGGCGAGGCATCTCTAGGTTTCATTTTTTATGGCTTTTATCTTTTACTAGCTTCTTTTACCTTCTGGGCCTTTAGCCCCTTCTTCCCACGAGATAAGGTGTAACCCCACAAACAGGTCATCCTAATGTCCGGACTAGGGGAATGGGGCAAATGAGTGGGAGATAAGATGTAAGAGTGATGATATGATGGGAGCAGACGATGGCCCTTCAAAATCACCCAGTGGCAAACCAAAACCTATGGGTACAAGCTTGCTAGGATACCCTGTCAATCCCCCTAACCATGGTCAAGTGGGTTAATGTAAGATCCAAGCAGTCGTCAGAAATAAAAGGAATTTGATGCATATATCTAAAGGTTATGATGATCAAATATGACACATACCATGATACCTGGACCAATTACCTCATGGAGCAAGAGTCTTCTCTGATACAAGTCCAAGTCGAAGGTGATGGATGTTGTTGTTGCTGACAGGACAAATCTGACGAAGGAGAAGAAAGATGGGCCCTCCAGGGCCATGCTCAGGTCAATCCTGCTCTCGGTACTCCATGTCTAGGACCTGTGGGCCTCGAGACATGATCTCCTAGTTATCCCTAGAAAACGGGGATAACAGGGTGGAAGAACCCCGATGGAGTGATACTTAGGTGTGTTGATGAGCTAGAGTCCAAGAGACTTTTGGTTGACTTCCATTCAGGGTTTTGTGGTGGACACTTTGCGACTAAAACTACCGCCCACAAAATCCTCATAGCAGGTTACTATTGGCCGACCATTTTCTTAGATGTACACAAAATGGTCTGGGGTTATCAGTAGTGTCAGTTATTTTCAGGGAAGCAAAAGCTAGCATCCTTGCCTCTTCAACCTGTGGTTGTCGAAGCTCATTTTCAACAATGGGCGCTTGATTTCATTGGTCAGTTTAAGGATAATTCAAGTAATGGTTATACTTGGATAATTACAGCAACTGACTATTTTACTAAGTGAGTAGAAGCAATACCCACTAAGTCAGCGACTGACAAAGTGGTCATGGATTTCCTTGAAGATAGGATAATCACTCAGTTCGGTGTGCCCGCCAAGATTACAATTGATAATGCCAAGGCCTTCAGTTCTACAGATTTATCTTCGTTCTGTTTTAAGTATGGCATTGTGTTGTCCCACTCTTCAAACTATTATCCCCAAGGTAATGGTCTTGTTGAATCCAGCAATAAGAACTTAATGAATATTCTCAAGAAAACGGTAGGGGATAATAAGAGGTCATGGGACAACAAGATAAAGTTTGCATTATGGGCGGACAGAATAACCAAAAAGAGTTCCACCGGTAAAAGCCCCTTTGAGCTTGTCTACGGCTTGATGCTACTTTACCAGTTCACCTAAAGCTTCCAGTGTATCAGTTTGTTCAAAAGTATGGTCTAGATGAGGACTTCCAACAGAACAAGATTGATCAGTTGATAGAGTTAGACGAAATCAAACGGAAAGCTTTGGATCAGAGCATAAAGAATCAGAACAAGGTAAAGAGGACTTTTGACAAGTCTTCACGACAGAGAGTTTTTCAGGAAGGGGACACAGTCCTTCTTTGGGACAAAAGAAGGGAAAAGCCAAGGAATCACGGGAAGTTTGACAGCTTATGGACAGGTCCATACATCATACAAGGTTCAACTGGCAGAAATTCATTCTATCTAAACAGGTTGGATGGTGAGAATTTGGCCCTACCAGTCAATGGCCAACTTCTCAAGCTTTTCTTCACAGAGGTCATCTGATGCCCATGGGGGCATCTACTGTATCATACTCTCTAACCCTTATCTTTGTACATTATGCTTTGTCCTTTCTGTACATTATTTATTTTTCTATACTATATGCACATGTATACTAATGCTTTTGTTGTATTATATGTACTTGTACTTTATCATTGGCAAATTGTTTTTAATGTTGGTTTTATATGGATATGATTGCTAACATGCGTCCATGATGCAAGTAACATTATTCTGAATTCTCGCATGGTCTCCTATAGATTTAAAAGATCAACCACACGTCCCCATATGGACCCAATGTTATCCACCAGTTTGCAAAAGATGGATTTCCCGAAGAGCCGCCAAAGAATGAGCAATCAGTGCTCATATGACGGAGTTCAGAGTTCAGCCGGTCTTGCAAAAGACCCATTTTTTTGGCATTTCCACCATTGTAATAAATGTCCTAAGTATGAGATATTGTAAAAGGCTATTGGCCACCTAAGACCTAGTAACGAGCATGTACTCTAGAGTGTTTTTTTTTACTTGTTAATTATTTTTTTTGCTTGCCTTTGTGAGCGATTAAATAATTTTTAAGTTTTTTCACTCAGAAAATTGATTCCAGAGCTGGAGTATGTGCAGGTGATTAGGACTTGGCATGGAAAACCAATGTCTAGTGTCTAAATGTATATGAGCTCATACTAGGTCATGTTGATTGAGTCATTTAGAAATTGCGGCTAGGTTTGATAGGTTTTTTTTAATGTTTTAGTGAATTAATTAAATTCCCGCAAAAATGGAATTTTTTAATTCTGAGTCAATAAATTGTAAAAATATGGCATCAAGCATTATCAGATGCCATATTTATAGTCGTTTTCCAATCCAGAGTATCATGTAAACCCCTATTTTCCATCTTTCGAAACAAAAAAGTGATCAATATCACTAAAAAATCAAAATTACTCGAAAATTACGGAAAAGGGGTCATTAAATTCATTTCATAAATTTTAGGAGAACTAGGGAACATGTCAAAAACATGTTTTTTCATGTCCCCAGTTGATTGGAAGCCTAAGGCGAGTTAAGCTAAAGGTGATGTCGATTTCATGAGGTGATGTGGACATGGGGGAGATCGCAATGTGGGAACTCGACCCCACAATCCTAATTGGCGCAATCTAGATGAAGGGCGCGCATCCCAATGAGCTCATGTCACTCCTAACTACCCCTTCACATCACTCCCCTCATCTCCGACGCATCTCTCCCTTCACTAATGTGCCACTCCCCTTTCACTCACGCATTCCTAAACCCTAATGCGCATCCCCTCTTTGGAAGTGTTACCTCATTTGCTATTTAAGCAAGGTCGACCTCTCCCTTTACTAGTTCAGTTTTGGGCAAGCATTGTATTATTGTTGAATCTTTCATTGGAATAATAAAGACTTTGGAGTTCATCTTTGGTGTGTGGTACTATGTGTGGATGAATGTTGGACTTACATGAGGTGATGTTACACTAAAATTTTTACATGTTGTCTATTGCTACTTGGTTGATCATAGGATACTATTATCTAGATGGAGTAAGTTATTTAGTTTGTTTACTACTTAATTTACTTGTTGATCTATGCTTAATATTTCATTGCATGTGTGTTTCTATTCAAACTAATATGCTCTTGAAGTTTTTTTGTGTAGAGAAACACCAAGTACAGAAATTTGCAAGTATTTGTGTTGCATGCAGGATCTTTCTCTTGGAGAGGCAAAGGAGCTCGGTTGCATCCTTTTTTTTGTCCAAGAAGTTCTTAAAGAAGGCATTCTCCCTCGCCCTCGCATCTAAGGGACCCCATAGCCCAAGTGTTCCACGCTCAAGCGAAAACTCCAAAAATTTGATAAACTTCTTTCCCCTCTCTATTTTCTTTGGTTGCATGTTGCTTAGATCAATCTTAAAGTTCAATTTTGATATCTAAAGGCTGCATGCATTTACTTTCTAGATCTAGTTGTAATTCTGTCAATCTAAAGAAGTAGATCCAGGTTAGTTTTAAGCAATTTTTGGTGTATTTTCATCTAGATCTTAGACTAGTCTATTGCTTTGTTTTACTTTCAAGATCAAGCTATCTAGATGTCCTATGTTTGTTGTTCTAAAACAGCAAGCAAAAGCAACTAGAAGAGCCTAGGTTAGGTTCATACTAAGTTTCAGAAAAGTCCCAAAATTTTCATTTTTGCCTTAAAAAAATTTCCGAAAAATTTTGATAAAATTTTTTAGCTTTAAAACTTATTTTCATCACTTTCTAACAATCTTTACTTGTTGTTTTCTTGCAGCAATAAGAAGTCCAAAAGGAGATTCTGCCAAATTTTGGCAAAATCAAGGCTCCCGGAGCACCCTGGAGGGTTTTAACTTCATTAAACGAAGTTTTCCTTTCTTTTTCTTATTTCTTGTAATTTTTTTAAATGATCTAGTTATAAGGATCCTCTTTCTTTCCTAAAAGCTAAAGTCCAAAGAGAACCTTCGTTCTCATTTGTAATAGTTGCAATAAAAGCGGACCCTTTTGTGCCCAGTTTCTCCATCCCCATTAGGGGGATTTGTGTTCTTGGTTTGGTTTCTCTTTCTTGTGATTGATACATGCTTAAATCTCTTAATCAAACACACAAGTCAAGTAAATTGAACACACAATAAACACTCATTATCTCACATGCATGGCTAATTAATGAATTTTGAATATCTTATGCATGTTTAGTTCAACTTGTTTCAAGTCTTTTCAGCAATAAATCTTGCAACCCTTTTTCAATTTCTAAAGTATCTTGTAATTTATCTCTCAACTACAAAGCAAGGTACTAAATCTAAGTGTTGCAACAAATCTTTCTATTTTCTCAAGTATTTGTGCAAGTCTTTCATCTACAAAGCAGGGTACTAAATCTATCTTACTTTCAAGTATTGCAAAGTAATTGAACCTTGTTTGTAGTCTAATTAGGACAATCACTGAAGTAGTTAGCTTAATGTGCGGAAAATGCCTAAAAGTGACCTACGAAGTAAGGCGGGCCCTCTCAGGACTTGGTTTTCCCACCTGTTTTGAACATCCAACACTTTTAGTGAGTTTATTGGTGAGACCTCTTGGGTTTCGGTAAACTCTCCGCAAATTCCAAACAAAGAGCTAGCCTCCAAAGAGGCCACATTTTCTCACTAACTGAACATCAATTTACCTTAATAAAACTTTCGATCTACATTGCCCACGACTCTCTTTAAGGCACTGGTATATTTATTTTTCACGTGAGCAATCTATTTACATTTATGCATTTTGTCTTACATGCTTAAATCTTGCAGATCTTGTATCCATTGATATATGCATGTTTATGAGCAAGTACTTTATGGTTATGATGATGATGATGAATACTAAATGTTGATTGGTGAAGTATTATTTCAAGCAATAAACTCCTAGATTAAAGTTATTTTGTTTTCTTAGTTAAAGAGCCTTAGATTATTTTTATAGGGACTACCCCCCTTGGCTTCACTAGGAGATGGCCTAGACGAAGGAGTTGAGGATCAGGTGACAGCACCTTGACTCGAAACTTGCCCCCAAGGACACACCAAGTGGATTGAAGTTTTCTTCCACGTTATCCCAGGTGTGTATAAGGACGGCAACAGGAGCCATTAACTGTGTTGTGTGAAATTAATTGTTATGCTTCCGCTATTTGATTTCCATCTATTGTGTGATGAATGCTATGGTCTAAAATTTATTTCTGCAATAATTAAACTCAACAATCTACTTGTTTGATTGAGATCATAAGGACTTTAGTCACCTAGGGCTTGGGAATTTTCACATGGTATCAAAGCTTATTTCTCTGATTGAGATTCTCTAGGATTTGCAGCAGTAAATCAACTATAGGGAAGGACTAGCAGTTAAAGGGTTTCAAGGTTTCATTTTCAAATTTGGAAGTTTGTGCAATGGATCTTAGAGATGGCATCAGCTACCCTCACAGAGGGTAGCTGATGCCATCTCACAGTTCCTCAACAAGCTCAATATCTAGCGGCTATGCTTCCTTCCAGCGTTTTAGGCTGACTGAAGGGGGTGTGGGCCCATAACCTGTTAGAATATAGAAGATTGTGCTCGTTTAGAGATTTGAGAGTCTGGCTTGATCTCCCGTCATGTGCCTGGAAGCTCCACTGTCGATTATCCACATATCATCTTCAATCGTCCCGGTAAGTGCTGAGTAGTGTAAAAGACTGATTGTTTCACACATGTCTTCGGTTGACTGGTAACTGGTCATGCCTTGATCCAAAACTTCAACTTCGTCATTTCTGTCTTCTGAGAGAGCCAAGAGGTGCGCTGAGTTAGGGCGCATCTGAATATCTTCTTCTTGGGCGAGATGCTCCATCACAAGGTCCCGGATTGGAGATTTAGGGTTTTTGCAACTGCTTCTGCTAGTAACCCTAGCTGCAGTGTTTTTGGAAGCTGCCCCTGCTAGTAACCCTAGCGGCAGTTCCTCAACAAGCTCAATATCTAGCGGCTATGCTTCCTTCCAGCGTTTTAGGCTGACTGAAGGGGGTGTGGGCCCATAACCTGTTAGAATATAGAAGATTGTGCTCGTTTTACCATTGACGATACCCTCGTCACCCAACCACAGGCCGAAGCCACCCTCCGAGCACCATGACCTTTACAGAGAAGAGAATCCTGGTAGCAATCCAATAGCCAAGAGAGGCTAATGCACCAAGCAAGAATAGAACCCAAGCTGATCAGATAATCCCACCCAGAGGCTAGCGCACACCTTCCCAGAAACTTGCGCACAAGCTGCAACTGCACCTGCGCAGATCCAGTTCACTCTGCAACTGCTAAGATGAGAATAATGAGAACTAGCGCCCTGTATTTATAGTAGTCTGGGCAGTTTAACTGGGGCCAACTTCTCCTTCTGGGTATTAATAAATTATTAAATTCATATTAAATATATTTCTACAACCGACAACCTGTCTAGGGTTTTCTTCATTTCTTTGCTTCCTTCCGGAGTATTCTAATCTCGTCATAGGTCACAATAGAGGTTCATACCTCCCGAAGCTACCATAATATTAACACAAGCATCTACAACAAATCAGAGAAACATAAGAAAAGACATTGAAATTTGAAAGTTAATAGTTGAAAGTTACAAAGTTGAAAGAAAAGACATTGAAATTTGAAAGTTGAAATTTGAAATTTAATGAAGTTTACCTGGCATTTTGGTCTTCCTATCAGCTATAGCCATCTGAAAGCCAAAAGTCCCACCAAACATCCTATATATTTCCATTTATTTGGAAATCTTTGCACGTTCTTCATGACTTAGCACCATTCTCTCAACACATGTGAGGAATCCTTCCATAACCTCAACATCAAATCTAAAACCGCATGAGTAAGAGAATGTAGGATTGAGGTAGATCCCTGCAGCATGAATCAGGCGATGAAGTGTATTGTTCCATCGCTAATCAATCACTCCCCATATCTATAGTTGTCTCTGAAATCCATCATCTCCTTTGTCATCATAGTAGGCATGGTTGGCTTCTTTGGCCCTATCCATGGCCTCATACAAGTAGCCCATTGTGGGCTTGTCTCCATCAACCAACCGAAGAACCTTTACCAAGGTTCTCTAATGGAAACCACCTCCTCCACTCCCACCCAGAAGCTCTCCTGGTATGACACTAGCCTGCATATGGCCTCCCCCTCCGGTTTATAGCTAAATGATAAATCATCCAACTCATGTGAAACAAACATCATCTTCAGGTCCCGCATACAAGCCAAGATAGATCGAAGAGATATGAAGCTAGTGGCAAAGCGCGTGATTGCAAGACGCACCAACTCCCTGTTATTTGTGAATCTTCTCATCAAGCTAAGCATAGATGCATGATTATATATGAATTTTGTGATGCTCTTAACCGATTCAATAATGTCCCTGATATAAGGAATTTTTCCCATATCCTCTAAAATCAAATCTATACAATGTGCAGCACAAGGAGTCCAAAACAATGTAGGATACCTCTGCATAAGCATCCTACCTGCAGCAACATCGTTAGCAGCGTTGTCCGTTATGACTCGGACAACATGTTGTGGACCCACCTCCTAAATGAACTCATCCAGTAAGTCACATAACAATGATGCATCTTTAACATGTGCAGATGCATCAACAGATTTAACAAACACTGTCCCCTTGGGGCAATTAACCAAAAAGTTAAGAAGTGTCCTACCCTTCTGGTCCATTCAACCATCTGACATCACAGTGCATCCAATGATTTCCCATGATCCCTTAAGCTCCTCCAATCTGCTAGCACAATCAATCTTTTCATTCTGAAGGATAGGCCCTCTCAACTCCTCATAGGTAGGGGCCTTGTACTCCGGGCCAACAACAGCAACTCCATCAAACATTGGTTGATAGAATGGGTTGTTCTTGGCAATGTTAAAAGGAATGTCACTCCATAAGAAACACTTACCCACCAACTTATCAACCTCTTCCTTCTCCTTTTGTTTTACCATTGATCTGATAGAAAGTTGTGCACCAAGAGTGGTTCTAGGAACAAAAAACGATGAGGTAGAAGGTGGAACTAAAGCAATCGAACTTCCCTCCTCAGATAATCTACCTCCTCTTGTAAATTGAGATTTCTTGGCTTCCCTGTATTCTCTCGCTAAACCCATATCCTCAAGCGCTTTGTTGGCAATATGCATGATTTTGGGGCTTGATTTTGGGCAAATATCCACTTCATGTCCCGGGATTTTTGCAAGGTGAAATTTCAGCCGGGTAATTCCCCCCACCATTCTCATCCTACACAACTTGCAATACAAAGATTGTCTATTAAAACCCCCCTCGGGGATCACCATATTCCCACATAGCATCCAATTTTCTCGGCAGTTTCAATCTTCAAGTGATCAAACCTAGGGCACAAAACAATGGAAAAAAATTAAAATCACCATTTAACTTTTAAAGAATCAAGATTTAAGATAATACAATCTATAAGTAATACAAGTGTTCAAAATGGGGGAAAACTGATAAATTTGAAAAAATTAAAAAAACCCTATCATAAATTTGCAAAAATATAAAAAACATTGTTGGAAATCAATCCACACTCCACAATAATTTGATGGCAGCTAGAAAAAACAGTCCCTAACTACCAAGATGAAGGATACATAGCAAAAATTTTTAAAAAAAAAAAAAAAACAATGGTGCAAATTGTTGCCCATACCTGCAAATGTGCCCTTGCTTGAGGGAAATCAATCCCAACTTCACAATGGACAAGTTATGGTGCTCAAGATCCGGCTCCTCCTCGTCCTTGGTTGAAGGCAAACTCCTCTCTTCCTCCTTTGCTCTCCAAACCCCATAGTCCAATTACAAAATGACATAAAAAAAAAGGGCTTTATTTCCGGCCCTTTCCGCGTGCATGCGACATTTTAGATCGTAGCGCGATAATATCGCTCTATTTTGGTAAATAGCGCAATATTATCGGGAGTGGTAAATAGCACGATATTTTCAGCGATAATATCGCCAAGACCCATTTTGGTGATGTTATCGCGATGTTGGTAACACTGCTATTTTTAGACAGTTGACATGTGGCGGTGTTCTCCTAGTCATCCTAAGCATTTTGGCAATTTCCTAAAATTTAGGAGTCGGATCCTATTTTTAGCAGTTTCTATAAATAGCAGGGGTGGTTGGCTCCAAAGGTGACAACTGACAGGGTCAAATTCTAACATTTGGCAGAGTTTCAGTGTGATGTGGCATCTCCATGGCATTAATTAAAGGGGGCGCACTTTTCAAGGCTAAAGCATTAAAGTAAAAATTAATTAAAATGAAGAGGTGGCACATAGGTGAGGTGGCACTTCATGGAGACGATTTTGCCAATCAAGGCTAACTTTTCTCACTATTTTTTCCTCACTTGCCATAATCTCACTTTTCATGCATTAATTTCTCAAAATTCCCCTTAAATTTATCTTAAACACTAAATCCCTAAAATTTAGGGATTGAGCCAATCAAGGCTTAAATCACTCACTTAATTTTCTCTCACTTGTCATTAACTCACTTTCCATGCAAATTAATTTCACTGATTCCCCTTAAATTTCTCTTAAACACTAAATCCCTAAAAAATAGGGCGCATTCTCCCTTTTTGGCTAACTCATAGATATTTTGGTCAAATTTAGCATTTAAACATACGTTTAATTCCTAATTTATTCCCCCATGTGTTAACTCTCCTATTCTTCACATGAGTTAACTCTCTCTCCCTTCCCCATGCTCTTCTCCTACTCCCTCTCCTTCTCTCATGCGCCCATACTCTCTCTTGGTAAAGTGCGCCCTCATTACTATATATTGGAGGTTGGTCTACATTATTATAGTTGGATTTTGGCAGCAGCAGCACATACTTTCTCTCTCTCTTATCTCATTCTCTCTAGTTTTAGCTACTCTCTCTTTGAGCAAGCATATTCATTGTACCGGTTGTGGACTTGTTGATTGTGGCGCAATCAACCCTTTGACAAACCTATAATAAAAAAGTTGTGTGTTTCTTTCCAAACTTTCCTTCTTGTTGTTGTTTTGTTTAATTCTTGCAATTAGATTAGTAGTTCATGCTATTCATTGTGATATTTAGCTATCTTTTGAGTAGTTTATCTTCTATTTTTTTTCTATCTCTCTTGTGTTAACACTGCAGGATCCCTCCAAGCTATGAAACTATCTTTTCCCCCACATCTTGGGCAGTTTTAACACGCTGTCGAAGACATTACGGCTGTTGTTTTTTGTCACTTTTTGCAGAAAATCAGACTTTAAGACAGCAGCAAAGTACCCTGGGGACTCCCCCTTGAGGCTGGGAAGCACCAGCCTAAATGGAGAGGGATCTAGCCCGTGACAATTTGGGGCTTTATTCCTTTAATTAACCATTTTTTCATCGCTGAAATATCAGATTTATCAGCTCAATTGGAAGGTGGAAAAGTGTGCTAACAGAGCCACATAAAATAACTTTTTCATCATTCAGGAATGCGTCCTACCCGATAACAACTCCAGTGCCAATGCATTCATAATCCTATGTATCAGAAGGTACACTAAAGCATTCATCGTCCTATGTATCTTAAGGTGCTGAACCATTATTCATCCTATACATTTAGGTAAATAATCCTCAGATAACTGCCAAAGTGTTATGTTCACTTTTGGAAACCGTAGTCCTCTCTAGGGTTGACTTACAAGATCGAACAAGTCCCAAAACAGGAATTATGGACAGCATAGAGAGACGAATTATTGAGCATGATGCTCTACAGCATTCTGAGCCCTTCTTGTGCCAATCTTCAAATAAGCAATCTGACTTATGATTTTAGATTAAATAAAATTTAATAATTATTTGGTTGGTTACCTGAGCAGGTTCCATGATCTGGTTAATGAGCAGATGCCACAAGATTCAGGTGTTCTCTTTAACTAGAGGTCAATGTAGATTCCAAAAGAATGTTTTCTTCTTGTGTAAAATTTCCAATTACAACACTCTTATGAGTACACCCAAAATTTGCACTGAATGAACAGAAGACCGGATAAATTACAAAGTTCAGCTTTTTCACCATGTAGATTATATAAATTTTAAGCTAGTCCAGAAGTGAGAAGGGAATAAAACAGCCAATAGTTCCAAATTTCTATGAGTTTTCACTCTGAGGACAAGGTAAGTCAACACTTCACCGAGGCAGAATGTTTAGAAGTTAAGAAAATTTTCAAGTTATGGGGAGGCCCTACCAATTTCAATAGGTATATACCATAAACGTGCCCCCTAGGAATATAAATTAACAAGGTTTATAACATTAAAGGTCATTATTCGCATATTATAGTTACCACAAAAAAAAGTAATGAAAGGAAAATCAGAACAAACCTGGTGTACAGTATCATGGAGAACATCATTGAAACTCAATGCATGGATCAGACTCCCATGTAGACCACCAGATGCATCTCCATTCATGTCTGCGTAATGGTTGTAAGGGAACGCATACAAATGTCCAACTGCTGCTATTGCCATCTCCACACATAATGCAAAGTTCTGAACATCCGCAGCCTCTTCTGCACTTTTAATAATCCCCAACTTAGCAGCTAGGAACACTAGGACACCCTGCTTGGACAACGAAATGAGATAAATTAAACAAAACTGATTACAAGCAGTAGCCAGTCACTATTTAAGATGTCAACCTTATTTGTTTAATGTACACTCCTATCCTTTATGTTATTCTAATCTAAAACCAGTAACACTAATGTACAACAAAACACAAGAAAAGGTAATAGCTCATTTGAAAACTAAAAACAATAATGTTAGATGTACAACAGTCATTCAGTGTCCTTGCAAAGGATCCTCATCCAAGTTATACGGCAGGTAAGGCAAGTTAAAATGAGTAGTTGAACAAGAAAAGACTAAAAAGTTATAAGGACCTAACAAATTTTAACCTTAGAGCTGTTGAGAATTATAACTCAGACAGAAATTAGTTCGAGATATTTTCGGAAAAGTAATTCTATTTTTTGAAAAAATAAATTCTATTTTGTAATTCACTTTAGTTAAAAAAGTTAAACTCTTATATACCCAAAGTTCACTTATTGAGTTGAGCAATTAAATATGTACTTACAACATGAAATCGTACATGAAATAATCTACACAATGAATTAGATAATGAAATGACTACTAGCTCTAGGAAATTATTCCCTAATCCATAAAGAATGCTTACAACAACAAAAAAAAGAATCTATAATACATGTAAATATCCACAATGAAAGAAAGTGCTTGAAAAGTAAACTTAGAACATGAGATTGCTTGGAAAGTAAAATCACATGGAAGGTAAATTGCTTGAAATGTAAAATTGCACTACTTGAAGAAAGTAAATAACTAAACTTGAAGTGCACTGTTGTGAAAGTTGTGTTGGTTAATTTTAATAAGTTTTAAATCTCTCTTGAATTAGGGGGATTAAAGTGTGATAGATACAAGCTTAAACTATGTGACTACCCCAAATTGTTATCCCCTCAACCAAAAGGAATTGATGGGTGCTCAAGAAGAAGGACAAGCAAGGTCCTTCCCTAGCTCCACAGGTCAAATCCAAAATGCTTGGGCGCTCAAGCAAGGAGGACACGTAGTGCCTTGAAGCCATCCCCGGCTTCAACCCCTTGTAGCCTCCCAAGTCACCCTTTTTGGTGGTGGAAACAATAACAATTGGATGCCTAATTAAACTAAACTCCAATCCTTTGCCCTTTCTTAGTTACCCAAGATCCACAAAGTGGCAAGTGGAGGGAATACGGGGCAATGGTGGAGTACAAATATGATTACTTTGCAATAATTCAAATAATTAGACAAGCCTTCACGATATTGCAAGGATGGCTTAGGCCAATCTCTTTGCAAGGTGTGGGCAAAAATGAATAATTTAAATGACATGGAAAGTAAAGAGCAACCCCACAACAATGGCACAAGTGGAGGACAAGCCTACTGTTTTGGCCAAGGTGGGTATAATAAAAGAATTTAAATGACTTGGAAATCAAAGAACAACTCCACAACAATGGCACAAGTGGAGGAGAAGCCTACCGTTTTGGCCAAGATGGATATAACAAAAGAATTTAAATGACTTGGAAATCAAAGAGCAACCCCACAACAATGGCACAAGTGGAGGAAAAGCCTATCGTTTTGGCCAAGGTGGGTGTAATAAAAAAAATGCAAGAAAATAAATTTGAGCCTAGCCTTCACAATATTGCAAGGATAGCTTAGGCCAATCTCTTTGCAAGGTGTGGGCAATATCAAGACAAAGAAAAGCAAAGGAAAAGTTGTCAAGAAGGTTGACAGTCAGGGAGAGGGACAGCAATATAGGCAGAAGAGAGATATGAGCAAGATCAAATGTTATATCTGCCATAAGAATGGCCATTTCGCTTCTAAGTGTCCACAGAGGAAGAAAGGCAAGGGGAAGTCGCAGATAGTTGCAACTATAGTAAAGACACAGTTGAGCGAACTTGCATCTAAGTTCGAGAATGATTGTGCATTTGTGTCTTGTCTTTCCACCGGCACTACTCCCAAGAGTGCTTGGTACTTGGACAATGGTGCCTCCCACCACATGACAAAGGCTAGAGAGCTATTCAACAGCTTTTCAGAGGATGACTCAGATCTCCATTTAGAGCTTGGCAATGAGGCCAAGTATGCAGTCAAGGGTCAGGGGACGGTGCAATTCCAGTTGGAGTCAGGGGGGTCCTTTGATTGACCTGGCCTAGAGAAGAACCTGTTGTCCATATTAGTCATGGAGGATAAAGGTTATGAGGTTAACTTTCGAAGAGGGTAGGTGTTCATTCTCACAGAGGGAGCTAGTCCAGACACTGCTGTGAGGATTGGAGTCTGAGATGGGAACCTCTACAGACTTCAGCTCCAGGCTGCACAAGCATTGTTGCACACCAGTAAGAGCTTATGCAATCTGTGGCACAAGAGGATGGGTCATCTACATCATAGAGCTCTACCATTACTGAGACAGATGGTCACTAGGATTCCATAATTTACTCTGGACCAGCATGGGGTGCAAATGCTACGCACTTGGCAAGAATGTCAAGGCAACCTTTACTAGCAGCAAGACTCAATCCAAGGGCATCTTGGATCTGATCCATTCAGACATTGGAGGGCCTATGCCAATAGCTTCAATGAAGGGTGCATCCTACTAGGTGACCTTCATTGATGACTTCTTGAGGAAGACCTGGATCTAGAACATACAAAATTTTAGAACAACATCACCTCATGACAATATAGAATATGACAGTGATCATTCACGCACTTGCACAAGACATCTTCTTGACCTCCAAAGCCTTTTTATTCCAATAAAGAAGTATTACAACTGCAAGCATGCCCAAACTCCCATTCCCTTGAGAGTGAGGGGTGAGCTTCAATATGTAGTAGGGGTGCATTTCCCGAGGGAGGGTGCACCATCTATAAGAGAGAATGGCCACATGTGAGTGAGTGAACACGACACATCTCAAGGGACTCAAGTGAAATGCCACCACTCAAAGGGAGGATGCATGAGAGGGCGCCACCTCTCAAGAGGTAGGCGCATCTCTCCAAGAGTGTGCCACCTCTTGAGAGGGAGGGCGCACCTCTTCTTTGGAAACTCCTCCAACTCAAGACAACTCGCCACATCACTCAACTCTAAGCTCACTTGACTCGCCCTCAAGTGCCACCCACTCATAGTGAAGAGGAGTGAACTAGGGACAAGCTAGAAACATGTTTTGGCATGTTTCCTTAAAAATAGGTGTTGACTGCCCATTTAGCACCGGTGGTCAACTCATGTGCCATGAAGAGATGCATCGTTAGATGCTCATGTTGTCGAAGACTTTGGTTCTACAGGGCATGTTTGGCCCCAGCACTTATTTTTGTAATTGGAATTTCCGCACCCCTACATGGGTTAATAATGTAATAGATCTACATGAGTCATGTCTAGGTCAGTTACCTTGGGATCAGTTCACTGGGAGAGTTCCTTTCACCGAGGGTTTTTTATCCTCAGGTTATCAATTGGGATTTTCAGCCTTATTGATTTCCCTTGAGTTTTTCCCTCACACTTGCAATAATTCCTCCAAAGTGGTGAATGGCGTTCTAGTGGGCTTATGTTTTGGTAATTATTATAGGGAATCATTGTAAATGACCATGCAAGACATCTTAGAAAGTTTTGCGGAATTCCGTCGAGTCTAGATTAGTTTTTTTTAATTAATTAACTTTTAATTAAATTTCCCTAAGTTTGGAGGTTTAATTATTTTTGAGCAATAATTGTAAAAACTAGGTCATTGGACTTTTGATAGGGGTATTTGTGCTCAAAAGAAATGAAATAGCACCCACTACATCCATGGACCAAGTTTCAGCTCAGTCGGACAACTTTAGCCATGGGTTTGTCCACCCAGAGTGTCAGTCAGTCTAAGCAATTTTAATTGCTAAAGTCCAAACATGGAAAAAATGTAAAAATTGTAATAATGAGTTAGAGGATGTAAAATGATGGAATAAAGGTTAGAGAGAGCCTCCCTAAGCATAACATGACCCTCCCAACCTTTTCCAACCTATTCTAACCCCTTACCCACCTTCTACACTCAAAAGTCACGCCCCCCTAGGGGGATTGACGTTTTTTCTTGGTGGTGGATGTTGTGACTTAAATGGGGCCCCCTCTCATGAGTTATGACTCCCTTTAACCCCCACATCACCTCCTAGGGTGATCCCACTCCTTTTTTCTCATTAATCCCCCTCCATTCCTTCAATTTCACCCTTTTTTTGCGCCCTCCAAGAAGAGTTACACCCCCCTCCATCTAGAAACTCCACAAATGATTTTTTTTAAATTATTTGAGACCTCTCACCTTCCTTGGCATCAATCCCAAGGCCTCCCACACCTCTTTGCTTGATCCCAACACCACCTACATTTTTCTAACACCCTAGATCTAGCTTTCAAACCCTAGATGGTGCGCCCTAGCCTTGAGATCTACTCATTTGCTTGGTGGTGGACACTTGGCATAGATCCAAGAGAGGTAGGTTTGCCTCTCCAAGTATAAATAGATCTCATTTCTCACTCCCAACTCACCATATCTTGAGCTATTGTTATGCT
>JASDQU010222158.1:4551-17744 GCA_032191745.1 Picea mariana
ACGGATGGGTGGTTCACCTCCCATCCCTCATTAAGCCATATACCTACCATCCTGCGAGACATTTCATTTGGGGCCAGCGAGGCGCTTTTGGTTCTCTGAGCCAGTGGAGTCCAAATACGGTATTAATTTTTCTGTGGAAGTTAATGCCACCTTTCCAGGTGCCTTCCACCACCATCGTGGTCTCTTTTTCTGCACATCCCCTCTCAGCAGTCCTGCAATAAAATTCATAATGTTATTCACATTCATTGACCTTTTCCTCAAGGTCCATTTACATCACATATTCACATTTATGATTTTTCCATAGTTCTTGGCTAGTCCCATTATTTTTACAAACTGGGGGAAACAAGGTGTTACAGTTACCAAAATCAACCAAACAGAATAACACAATCTTGGTAGTCGTGGACAAACTGAGTAAGGTTTCTCACTTTATTCAATTCAAATCAACTTGAAAGGCAATAGATATTTCCATTATTTTCATAAAAGAAATATTTAGACTGCATGGAATTCCTAAGGAAATCATATCCAACAGAGATAGAAATTTTACTTCAAATTTTTGGAAATCTTTGTTTTTTGGTTTTGAACCTAAATTGGTATTTAGTACAATGTATCACCCTCAAACTGATGGGAAGAAGGGGAGGGTAAAACAAGTGTTTGAGGACATGTTAAGGATGCATGTAATGCATCAGCCCAAGAAATGGGAAGTTTACCTACCAATGGTATAGTTTTCTTATAACAATGGCTATCAAGAGTCATTGAAGATGAGCCCTTTTGAAGCCCTCTATGATAGACAATGAAATATGCCAATCAGTTCGAATAACCCAGTAGAAAAAATTACAATCAAACCATATATGCTAAAGGAAATTGAACAACAAGTAGTCTAGATAAAAGAGAATCTGAAAATATCTCGGGATAGGTAGAAAATCTATGTAGATAGAAAAGGACTCCTAGAGAGTTCAAAGCAGGGGATTATGTTACTTCTGAGTTATACCCAGAAAAGTTCCTTGAAAATGGGAGCCTATTCCAAGTTGGCAACTCGATATTGTGGACACTTTGAAATTTTGGATAGAGTGTGATCTGTAGCATATAGAATAGCACTTCCCCCCATAGTGAAGGAACATAATGTTTTCCATGTTTCACTACTGAAGAAATTTGTACATGATTATAATCATATAATTGATTGGTTTGTGATTTAGGTGGAACCAGAGGAAGAATTCCTGCCAGAGCCACAATGCATAATAGACAGGAAGGAAACCCCACTTAGGAAAATAACCATGGCACAGGTCAAGGTGTAGTGGAAACACTTTGGTCCAGATGAAGCTACATGGGAAATGGAGGACGCCATAAAAAAAATATACCCATTTTTGTTTACTTCTGTACATACATAGCACATCAACAGGTAGAACATAGAGGACGATGATCCTTTAAGGGAGAGGGGATTGTAACATGGTTGTTTCCACCATCTTATAAATATAACTATAACCTGCCAATAGACTGTGGATAGATTGAATATGTGTGAATGCTCGAATTGATAAACCTTTTTGTTATAAAAGGTAATGTATGTATTTATGTATTAAAATGGATAGTGTTTCATAACTGTTGAAGGGGTTTGCCAAGGTAGATCATGATGCTATGAGAGAGATGGTGAGGGAACCAACAATGTTTGATATGACCCCCACTAGACCAGTACCTTACTGGATTTAAATTACTTAAACCCAGAATATTCCTCTAACCCATAAATAAGTTACCAGTTAGGCTAGTAGGTGGTAAGTCCTCCTCAAGAGATAATGAGGAGATGGGCAAAGTAACCATATGAAAGACTTCCTAACATGACCACGAACTGAGGATTCATACCCATGCAATATTGATGAGGAAGGAAAGAAAAGAAGGGAATTAGTGAGTAGAGGGAATTGCAAAGGATAGGAGTCGAGAGACCATTCTTCCAAAAAGGAAAAAAAAGAGCATGTGCAACTCTCAGGTTTTGAGGAAAACTGAACAACAAGGTTTCTCTAGGTGAAATAATTTTTTGGCAACATTTCATTCCAGGTTGATAAAAGGGGTTGCAAGAAGATGAGTGACTGAGGAAGCACTCATTGCAAGCCCCCTTACTTGGTGAAGAGAAAACCAATTGCTAAGTTCCTTAGGGAAGAGGAGTGGCCTTTGTCCCTGACTGTCGCTGAACAAGAATGAAGAGTCTCTCTCAACGCATCATTATCTAGCTAGGGGGTGGCCAATAGTAAATCTTTCCAAGATTTTTTGTGCCTACATTTGGGTAGAAACGGGCATCCCTCTCAGTAATTTCTTCACTATCTAGTTTCTTGATAAGTATTCTTATATCATGTGCACTAGAATTAAAATGATGGTTGAATGTATGTGTCTATGAATAAAATTTGCATTGTATGATTAATGAAGAAATGATTATTGTTTTTCTTGGAACTGTTGCATTTGAATGGTTTCTGTTTGCCTCAACTTAGAAACTAGAAAACTATGAGACATAGGTCATCGAATGAATTTAGGGCTAAGTTTACGATTTTTGTAATGGTTGGAAAATCCTTAAGGGAATTTTTCCTGAGAATAAATTTTGTAATGTAAGATTCGGGTCACATTTTGATGGGAGACATCATCCTTATCGAACCCTAGAATTACCCGCACATTCTACTAAATTCAATGTATATGGAGGGAGGGAGCTTCCTTCAAACCAATTGTCCAAGGGACCACAGGCTCATGCCCACGACATTAACCAAATCTTGGCCAAGAAATTTGAGTGTAGCCTCTGGAGATCGATAAAGTTCCATATGACCGAGAACTTGGAACCCTTCACTAGGTTAGAAATGAGATAAGCTATTTTTTCTTTGGAACTCTGGGTGTTCGGAGCTCTAGCTTCCTATGACTATATAACCTTCGAAACCAACCAAAGGAAACCTGCTGGTGTGGTTACCAACGAGGTTGACCGACATCTGGAATTTTCCTTAACTGTGATTGTGGGATCTGTCCCACTGTTAAACCTTAACCCACTTACAAGTCATGAAGTGATGAGAAACGTAGATCTAAGAACATTTGGTATATTCCATAATTGTTGGATCTATGTCATGGTTAGTCCGGTGTTGACTACTCCTAGTGAAAAGGAGTGTTAAGAGGATGGAACCTTCGAACGTCAAACTTGCAAAGTGATGATAACTATAGATCCATGGATGCTTCGGGATCTTCCTCGACCGTTGGATCTACATCATGGTAAAACTGGCATTGAACACTCTAGGTGAAAAGGAGTGTTAAGTGGATAAAACCCCCAAACGTCGAACTCATGAAGTGACAAGAACTGTACATCCAGGGATGCTTTGTAATCTCCCCTGACCATTAGATATACGTCATGGTCGGCCTGATGCTGACCACTCTGGGAGTAAAAAGGAAATAACACAACGGATCCTTGAACATCGAAGTCACGAAGTAATGGAGGTCATAGATCTATGGATCTATGTGGACCCATATTGATTGTGGAATATAAACGATATTGGGAGGCTACTAGCGTGAGTTTAGGCTTCAGAGCTCTAGGATATTTTGAAGGTAGGATAAGATAGAAATTCCCGATGGTTGTCAGTTCAAAGTGATGTGGCACACTGATGTCACCTAGGGTGACATGGACCCATGTTCGACATGCCACGTTTCGCCTTGATTCAGGATTCTTATAGGTCTTATATTCCCATTATAACATGACACATGTCACCCATTGATGGGGCCATGTGTCATCTCTACCCTTTTCTGTGTGTCATCCCCTTAGTGAATGCTTGCTTGGCCTAAAAGTTGATGGAACACTCGGGGCACCGGGAGTTTGAAACTTCGGGAGTCTGGGAAATCGAAACTCTTAAGGTTTGGAGTGGTGTTTGGATGAGTTGAAAAAGTTTGAAGGCCTAGATTTACTTTCTTTCTCTTTTAGGTTGTCAGACAATTTAAACATAATTAAATAAATGAAACGAGACCCTCTACAAGACTCTGACATTCGAGAGATTTGGGTTCCTAAGTACATGAGTAGGAGTTTCTCCGAAGTCAGAATACTTAGGTGCTAATTAATATTAATGAATCCAAGTGCCAGGGAGATTTTGGTAAAGATTTGGATTTCACTATGCTAATGTTTAATTAATCTAGTAGAGCTATAGAAGCTAGACAAATGTCAACTCCGGGTTGGAAGAGTCTTAGTATACTAGGATGATGTGTAGTTTCGGTTGATAGGGAGCCACGTGGGTACGATGTGGATATAAGGGACTCCAGTTAATGGAGGTTTAAATAACCTTGAAGGTCCATAACTTGTTATCCATATCTCAGATTTGAGCATTGTAGTAGTCCTTGGGAAGCTCTTGTCAAGCAGAAGTTGTTGGAGGTCTCGGGAAGATGATTTGAGATGATTTAGAAAATGGAAATTTTGATGCCCCATCCCTTAAAAAGGTACTTTAGGGGTCGGGTGTGTTACATGAATGTCCCTCAAGAAACAAAAGAAGGAAAATAAATAAGCACCCAAATATCATGGCCCCTATAAGGTGTTGCAAAGGATTGGAAGTATGTCTTACAAATTGGAGTTGCCTCCATCTTCTTTTGTAATCTCGTATTCCATGTTTCTTTCTTAAACAAGGTAATCAATGACAATATCCAAGTCCAAACTAGTTTACCATATATTAATGAAGAACAAAAAATCATACTAGAACCATAAACAATCCTTGAAACAAGGATTAAGCAACTATGAAATTGATAAATTACTAGGTACCTCGTCAAATGGAAGAACCTACCAATAGAAGAGGTGACATGGAAAGATGAGTTCTTCATGAAAAAACACCCACAGTTACTCAAGTGTTGAGGTAAAAGTGTATTTGAAGGGGAAGGGCATGTTAAGCCCTATGAAAATCCCGGTGTTAAGTATACAACCCCTTATTAATCCCTAGATATTGAATTATTTTATTTATAGTGTTATATTTATATATAATCTAGAACCCTTCATTGTACCCTTTCATTATAATTGTAACATTTGTCTATTATATATATATCAAGGAGGCCTAGTCTTAGGATCATATTATCTCATATTATACATTGAATATATTGTAAATARAGGTTTTACCCTCAAATTGGATTGTTATTCATTAACATTTTATCATTCTCAAGGCATTAGTTCATAACAAAGCGCTTTGCATAAATTTGTTTCTCTTAAAAAAGTTTTAATACTCTTTCAACATGTTGTACATTATCTTCCCAATATTTGATGTATATTAGTATGTCATAAAAAAACGCTAACATTTTTTTTTAAGGAAGGGTTTGAAAGCAAAATTCATTATGTTTTGAAATGTTGATGGTGCATTAGTAAGTCTAAATGGAGTAACTAAAAATCATAATGACCTACATGTGTTCTAAAGTATATTTTGGAAATTTCCTCTTGCCTCATTTTGATTTGATGATATCGTGAACAAAGATCCAAATTAGTAAAGAAAATTGGTCCATGTAATTCATCTAGTAATCCATCAATGACAGGAAAAGGAAACTTATCTTTGATGGTAATTTTGATGATTTTTCTATAATCTGAAAACATACACCTTGAACCATCCTTATTTGTAACTATCACTATTGATGGAGAAAGAATTTTTTCTAGGTCGAATGATGCTTGCCTCTAACAATTCTTGGATCATACACTCAATATCACTCTTCAATGCATATGGATACTTATAAGGCATATTGTTAGGTCATACATTTTTTGGTTAAAAAAGAATAGCATGGTCATGATATCGAGCAAGTGGAATACCCTTAGGCATCGCTCCAAATACCTTGGAATGGTTGTTTATAACCATTTGGAGATCCACTGGAGTAGATGATATAGATGTTTGAACATATAGTGAGAACAATTGTGAAATTACACCATGGTTTCCCTTTTTGAGTAATGTTTTCATGATATTAGAGATTATCATCTTAGAGAGTTTCCCTTGGATACCTGTAAGCTCAATTTACTTTCCTTCTGAGGAAAATATCTTGAAAATTAAGGGCCATTCTTCCCAATTATTGAAACCATTGGACCCCTAATACAACATCAACACCACCCATTTGGATGGTAATCATCGGACTATCCAATAAATAATCCCCCATGTTGAGCTTAATACTATGACACTTCCCAAAAACAATTATGGTACCTCCATCTACAATCATTACTTGAAACTTTGGTGCTATAAATACAAAGAAATGGAGATCTTTTGCTAATTTGTAATTGATGAAGTTATGGGTACCACTAGAATCAATCAACATTGTTACACTTTTGTTTTTGATGCATCCTTGTGTCTTGAGGGGTTTTGGAGAAATTATTTTGGCCAATGCATGACAATATATCATTAGATTATTCTATTATATATCTAGATCTTGTGATGGTTGAATTTCATGATCTTCTTCCTCTTCAAAGCCTATGTAGAGTAATTTATTCTCACTACATTTACCCCCCTTATTGTACTTGTTTCAAAATTGAAATATAGTCTCTTTTTTCTTATTTCATCCATTTGTTGAGGTGTCAATATTATCAATTGAATTAGGTTTGGAGAGGTAACATGGTGCTCCCTATCATTGTTAGTGACCACTCTTTTAGTATCCATATTTTTATTTTCCTCTTTCTTTTCCATACTAGAAGCTTGTTCTAGGGATTCATGTTCGAAGAGATGCACCTCATGTTTAATTTTATCCTTTAAAGTGCCCATAATGAGATCTAACAAATTATCCATAGGAATGTTCTTTACCCTAAGAATGTGATTTTGGAATTTTTGTTGTTGTGCTATGTAATCAGACCTTTTTCATGAATATTTATGAATTGAATAAATAATTTATTGATCTTAATACCCCCATAATGTGATACCAATTCATCTATAAAAATGGACAATGAGAGAATATTGTTACACGTCAAAATTACTCAACTGGATAAGTGTCGCATGTTCCTCTCAACTGTCGTAAGTGTCGCATCTTCCTTACAACTTTTGCAAGTTGTTCATAAGTGTCAAAAATGTTGTTCAAACATACTGCCATAATGATGACACTAAGGAGGCACCTAAGACATCTCATACACTTGATTTGAAGGAGGGAAACTGGTTAACTGAAGTCAAAGGACTCTTATCACCCGAAGGAGCTCTGAAACAAAGGTTTTGAGGGTGAGCGCTCCCCTACATTAGCCTTAGGAGTCCTGGCTTTCCCCTATAAGGTCTCAGGGAGCATTATAACGCTTGCCTACCCCTCTAAAGGAGCATTATCCATCTTTGGAGCGCTGGCACCCCCCTCAAGCTTCCTAGGGAGCGCTATAGTGCTCTGATGCCCCTTTTGAGGGAGCGTTGTCTAATCTGAGGGAGCAGTTGGCCCGTTGAGGAGAATAAGGGGAGGATCTCTCAAGTTTAGAAGGCAGTTGCATTCAAATTCTTGGTTCCATCAGGAGATCCATGATCCAAGGAGGGAGTTCCTCAACTTGTTCTAAAGATAACTCAAGAGGTTAAGCTCCTCTCAACCTATATAAGCAGGCTCTATGATGGTGAAAAGGGGGAATAATTGCTAGCATGAAACCTATAATCTCATAGGAAACACACAGTCAGTCAGAGGAGAGTGATCAGTGAAGCTGCTATCATCTAGGTTGTGGATCTTTCGAGCAAGGGTTAGACGAAGGGGACTTGACGAAGCTGTCGCATTCACATCTACGATTGTAAGTATTGTTGTCGTTATTCTCATTAATATGACACGCTTGGCCTGTTTCTTTCTAGTTTGTGTCTGATGTTACATGAACTTATCATTGATAGATAGATCTATTTTCAAGCTAATATCAATAGAGTAGGAAGTGGTCGTATCTTGTTTGTCTATAGGACTCAGCGAGGAGAAAAGGATTGGAGCTCAACTCGAAGCGTGCAGGGAAAAACGTCGATAAAGAGGTACCTATATTCTCCTTCCTTCTCATGTATTAGTTTGTATAGATTTGAAAGGAAGTCAGTGTCCATGTTAAGCATTTTCTGTCTTAGAGTTAGGGTCAAGCTCTTTGAGGCAATCTACCTATCCACAGGGAGATTTTACTACAACAGAAACTGGTGACTCCATTGGGGAGATAGCCTCGAATCGAAACTCCTTGTTTTGATTTCTCCTCATTGACCTTGTTCTACCCCTTGATTGTTTCATACCTGGTCACTCCTCTTTTGATTGGTTTCATGAGTTGATTGGCTCCCTACCCCATCACACTCAGCCTAATTGTCGAGATTGAATTACAATTTTTGAATTTTTTGACACTTTTAGGAGCTTTTTGAACCTGGAACCCCTATCCCTGTGTTAACAGAGCACCAACGCTCCGTGATAACCTTACACAGAGCACTATAATGCTCCTTGTCCTTGAAAACAGAGCGCCAGCCCTCCTTTGGCCAACAAACTTTCCAGAATTGTTTTTTTAGGGTTTTTCCTCTGTGTCTCTCTTGCTGGGTTACCTTGTGAGTCAATCCTTCTTCTTTTCCAGCCTTGACATCTATCTTTTTGAAGAACAAACATCTTTCTATTTGGATTTTGTATCCTTCTTCACTATTGTTGTTGAGTTTTTTCTGTCATTTGGAGTTTGAAACCCATACATTGTCTTTCTCTCTTTTTCAACTGAGTAAAAAACTCTGGTGAAATTCATTAAAGGCCTACAAATCTTTTCATTTGGTTTTGGTCAAGATCATTGTCCTTTGACATTTATTTTGGTGTGAAGTTTGATTCCTCTTTGATTGTTTCTTTTCTTTCGCTTCTTGTTTTGATCGCAACAAGAGGGTGTATTGCTTGCATGATTCTTGCTTGTGTTGGTCTGATTTTCATTCAAAAGGTAATTAGCAAGACGAGCATTCTGCTGAATTAATCATTATTCATATGCAAACAATAAAAGGCATATTTATGATTGATTGTGCATGTTGGAAGGCATCTCAAAAGTTTTAGCATCACATCAGGATTCAATTGAGGAAAATTTGTTTGAGGACATTCCTTATTAGTGCTTGTTAGAGAAAAGAACTCTCTCTCTCCCTTAGATAGATGTTCATCGAAAAGAAATGAATGCTTATCATCTTTGATGCATTTTTGGGAATTTTTAGAATATAGAAGATGGTGTGCTCGTTTTACCATTGACGATACCCTCATCACCCAACCACAGGCTGAAGCCTCCCTCCGAGCACCTTAACCTTGACCTGAGAATTTCTCTGGAAGCAAACCCTAGGCTAGATATCCAAACAAAGAGTAGCGCATCAATCCCCAAGGATAGCGCATCACAAAAGACTGATCATATGTTCCAAACCCTAGCCAAGAGATATCCAAGACAATACTGAAACTAGTTGTTGCTGCATCTGCAGCTGCAACCCTCCTACATACCTGCACACCAACTGCAACTGCAGTGCACACTAACTAGGAAAACTGTAGTCCTGAGATGCTGCCAAATGAGAACTGGCACCCTGTATTTATAGTAATCATGCCAGTTTGCTGGGGCCAACTTCTCCTTCTGGGTATGTGTCTGTTCAGTATATTATTATTAATTCTGGCCGACTTCTTCTCTTAGAGGCTAATAGCCTAATATAAATTATCTTTTTGAGCCGACAAGGCTTCTAGGGTTATTAGCCAATTCATTAGGGTTTCTCTTGCTTTCCGGAGTCTTCTATTCTCGTCAGGTTCATACGTGGGGGTAAATACCTCCCGCAGCTACCATAATATTAACACTCCCTCCTAGCTAGAGAGGTATTTATAGGTAATGGACTTGAGCACAAAACATACCATTTACTCGGTAGCATCAATATAGTCATCTAAACTATTTCATGACTAGATCATGAGCATCACCATCACTATCAGCGACGTCATCTCTCGAAACCATACTTCATCTGAGTAATATGATGTTGGATAAGTCACTCTCATCATAGAGTGATACAAGAGGAGTAAAAGCTCTGAACTGTTTTCCGTCTAGAAAATCTTTGTTCATCATTCATCTGAATGATCATTGTCTCCAATAAACTGTTGATAGTCTTCAAGGAAATTAGAACAAGGATAGAACACACCTGTGTCTATTCATAGTAGTAAATAACTACAATCCAGTGGTTAACTACCACATCAAGTAACACACAAGTACTTGATCAACAACGTACAGTTGCGAACAGTGAAACATATTCACCACAGTAGTCCTCATCTACTGCAATATAGTCTTCATAAAAAACATCTGAGAGCATCCTGCATAGAAACAATGTTATGATAAAAACTGTATCATCTGGGCCAATCTTTCACTCACGTCTGTGAGATCTGAAAGAATGTTTGCCACCACAGTAGTCTTCATCTGCATAGAAACAATGTTATCATAAAAACTGAATCAACGGGGCCAATCTTTCACTCACGTTTGTGAGATCTGAAAGAGTGTCTGCCCTCAGTATAGAATATCAACAGTGATCATCTGGGCCAATCTTTCACTCACGTCTGTGAGATATGAAAGAATGTCTGCCCTCAATATATAATATCAATAATAATCATGTGGGCCAATCNGTAATATGATGCTGGATAACTCACTCTCATCATAGAGTGATACAAGAGGAGTAAAAGCTCTGAACTGTTTTCCGTCTAGAAAATCTCTATTCATCATTCATCTGAATGATCATTGTCTCCAATAAACTGTTGATAGTATTCAAGGAAATTAGAACAAGGATAGAACACACCTGTGTCTATTCATAGTAGTACATAACTACAATCCAGTGGTTAATTACCACATCAAGTAACACACAAGTACTTGATCAACAACGTACAGTTGCGAACAGTGAAACATATTCACCACAGTAGTCCTCATCTACTGCAATATAGTCTTCATAACAAACATCTGAGAGCATCCTGCATAGAAACAATGTTATGATAAAAACTGTATCATCTGGGCCAATCTTTCACTCATATCTGTGAGATCTGAAATAATTTCTGCCACCACAGTAGTCTTCATCTACATAGAAACAATGTTATCATAAAAACTGAATCAACGGGGCCAATCTTTCACTCACGTTTGTGAGATCTGAAAGAGTGTCTGCCCTTAGTATAGAATATCAACAGTGATCATCTGGGCCAATCTTTCACTCACGTCTGTGAGATCTAAAAGAATGTCTGCCCTCAATATATAATATCAATAATAATCATGTGGGCCAATCTTTCACTCACATCTGTGAGGTCTGAAAGAATGTCTTCCCTCAACATAAAATATCAATAATAGGCTATCTGCCCCATTCTTCTCAACCAAGGAAGAAGGATTATTTCTAATTTCTGAACCTGGACCATTTCCCACCCTATACCATTCTTCCGACACTAAACAAAGTGTAACCTGGAGAGAATGAGTCTACCCTCAAGAAATTCTTGGACCATTCCTTACCCTGGGCCATTCCTCTGACACTAAACAAAGTGTAACCTGGAGGGAATGAGTCTGCCCTAAGAAATGACTGTCCTAGACTATTCCCCACCCTGGGCCATTCTTCCAACACTAAACAAAGTGTAACCTGGAGAGAATGAGTCTGCCCTTGAGGAATAACTGTCCTTGATTGCTGAGCCTAGACTACTCCCCACCCTGGGCCATTCCTCTGACACCAAACAAGGTGTAGCCTGGAGAGAATGAGTCTGCCCTCGAGGAGTAACTGTCTAGACCATTCCCCACCCTGGGCCATTCCTCCGACACTAAACAAAGTGTATCCTAGAAAGAATGAGTCTGCCCTTGAGGAATGTATGTCCTACATCAACCTCCAAAACAGACGATTCTTTGAAACTGCTCACAAATGTGAACTTCGAAAGAATGACTGCCCGATGAGGCGGACCATTCTACTTGACCACTACTCAGAGTGACTGCCAAGAAGAATGACTGTCCTGGAACACTCCCCATAATGGGAAGTCGCTATCTATGATACATCAACAATCAGTCTACCTCCCATGTTAACTACAATGGGAAGCCACTGTCTGTCAGAAATCTCAATCCACTTTCCGAACAGGAAAGCATCTGTCCAATCTGGAGAACATTCTTTGCATTCGTCTGATGTAGAATTTCAAATCATGGATGTTGCGAATGATGTAATGACTTATATAGAGATAAGTCTGGTGTACCAGAAAAATCAATCATCATAGTCTCCTCCCTCCATCTAGGAGAACCTCTGGTTTTGTATCTCGCAATGCTTTCATTCATAAGTCTTTTGTACACTGTTCTTCATCACAACTTTTAGTTCTTCTGCTTGATTTCTTTTAGTGAGTTCATATCAGGCTGGTAATCTTGTGATAGAATGATTGGTTGTTCTGGTTCTTCTTTCTTTCTTGGAATCCTTATGTTCCTCTTCATGTTTTTCTTTTACTTTTGGGTCCATGGAGTTTCTTATAAATTCCATGCCTTAGAGATTCCACTTGTTCCTTTCATCATAGGATCACGGATCTATATGGACAACCAGGAATACTTTAAGGCTTCTCTTCGAAAAGGTCTTCTTCTGTGGTTGAGTTGAACATGTACTGTCTTTTCATGGCTGCTACCATGTATATATGTATTTCATCATATTCAATGNATGAATTATATAGAGATAAGTCTGGTGTACCAGAACAATCAATCATCATAGTCTCCTCCCTCCATCTAGGAGAACCTCTGGTTTTGTATCTCGCAATGCTTTCATTCATAAGTCTTTCGTACACTGTTCTTCATCACAACTTTTAGTTCTTCTGCTTGATTGATTTTAGTGAGTTCATATCAAGCTGGTAATCTTGTGATAGAATGATTGGTTGTTCTGGTTCTTCTTTCTTTCTTGGAATCCTTATGTTCCTCTTCATGTTTTTATTTTACTTTTGGGTCCATGGAGTTTCTTATAAATTCCATGCCTTAGAGATTCCACTTGTTCCTTTCATCATAGGATCACGGATCTAGATGGACAACCAGGAATACTTTAAGGCTTCTCTTCGAAAAGGTCTTCTTCTGTGGTTGAGTTGAACATGTACTGTCTTTTCATGGCTGCTACCATGTATATATGTATTTCATCATATTCAATGGATCATAGGATTATCTCCCTCCTAATCCTTGCTTCATGTATAAGTGCATATAACCTACTCCCTTCATCTAACTGAGTCCATGCTTCTGTCTCCGTCCTTATTGTCTTCTACAATATATAATAGAGTCCATGTTTCCATATGCATCCTTATTGTCTTCTACATTATATAATTGGCTCTCTTGT
>JASDQU010222161.1:0-10846 GCA_032191745.1 Picea mariana
AAAGTAGAATCAGTATAGCAATGAAGAATGCACACTCGCTCTACAAGCTAAGTAGAAAAAACGTGGTTGGTATGTTGACAGTGGTTGTTCAAAACACATGACAGGTGATAAAGACAAGTTTCTTACATTAATAAAGGAAAGAGATGGACCAGTCTCCTTTGGAAATGATGATTCATCTAAAATCATTGGAAAAGGCACAATCAAAATTGGAAACAAGAATACCAATGCATAAAATGTTTGACTAGTAGAATATATGAAACATAATATTCTAAGTGTAAGTCAAATGTGTGACCAAGGCCATAAAATTACTTTTGATTCATAGAAGTGTGAGATAATAAAAGAAGGTTCAGGAAAATTGACTGCAACAGTTGCAAGAACTTCAAGCAACATATATGTATTAAGTGAAATTGGAAAGGAAAAGTGTTGTCTAGGAAAGGAAGATGAAAGTTGGCTATGGCACATAAGAATGGGTCACATACACATTGATAACCTTGTCAAATTCAGCAAAAAGGAATCATTTAGAGAAATTCCCCAGATCATGAAACCAATGAACACTTTATGCAAGCATTTTCAACAAGGAAAGAAAACAAAGACTAGGTTAAAATCAAAGGAATATTAAATGACAAGACCACTAGAAATTGTGCATAATGATCTAGTTGGACCAACGACAAAAAAGGGTTTAAAAGGTGAAAAATAATTTATGTTATTAGTTGATGTTTTTTGACGCTTAAAATCGCAACAATGAAAACTCCTCACAAATTATTTCCAGGTTGTATTATTTATTTATAATAATAATAGTTAACTAGTAGGTGGGACCCCCTTGTAGACTAGTGTTGATGGGCGAAATTGACCGTCTATCAACTGGAAGAGTGGAACCAGTCCGGGGTTGTCTAATAACCCAAGCCGTTTGGAATGAACCAACCTAACGGGCTTAGCGGCTCCATTAGCCGATCTAAGGTCCTAAGAAAACAAAAAAGGGAAAACTATACTAAACTAACTAAAACTAACTATTAAAACAAACTAATAAACTAATCTAACTAAAACTAACTATTAAACAAACTAAACTAATCTAAATATTCTATATATACAATCTACTAACTACTACTATACTAACTCTAACTAAGTAACTATCCAACTACTAACTGAAATAAAACTCATTCACAAAACATACAATAACTACAATTCACAGATTTAAATAAAACCTGAAAAACTCGTTTATATTCTACCCTAAGACAGCAAGAGATATTTTTTGTTGATTTTATAATTTTTATGAACAGAAATAAAACAAATGAGACAACTAACAAAACTAAACAACTAACTTTTAACTACAAATCTAACTAAACATATATCTAACTAAGCTACTAATATTATACTAACAAATAAATAAGAATTAAATCTCAAACTAACCTAGAGAAACACTCCAGGTTTGTCCTCTGTATAATGATTGTCTTAGCTGATCAGAGGGAGGAAACCCACACTGAATTATCCAGGAGCTTCTTGTAAACGATACGCTGCAGTGCTCTACAAGTTTGATTACAGGACAAACAAGGCATAAAAATAACAACAATCTTATAATTATAAATCTTCACAGTTAGATAAACCTGTATGCAAAGATCTATACATAATAGTTCAATTGATGAAGAAGAGAAATCTGTCATTCATTAGCTGAACTAAATTATTGCTGTATTTTTAAGTAATGGAAGAAATCAGATATGGATCACATTAATTCAATCATATCATTCTGCAAAAGACTGTGATAGCTAAAGTAGTCACTAATCTAATGCAAATTGATAAACATAAACATGAAACAAAAGATTGATATTATCAAAGCGAAAGTTGTAGCAGAACATCAACTTTTGTCTCAGTTTGTATTAGAAATCCATAATCCCGGTTCTCCCACAAGCGAGGATGATCCTTAAAAAAAAATAATAAGTATTTATAAGTTTTTCCACAGGGTAAAACCTCCCTGTGGAAGTTATCAAAACTGTTTACATAAATCTGGGAAGATACCCCAAGTTTAACTAAACTAGGAAACTACAATAAAACTAAAACACACAAATATCCCCTAAACTACCCTGCATGTCCCATTCAATTCGAATTTACCTGAAAAGGGCCAAAAATGAACAAGTTAGAAGGATTCTTTATCAACAAAATGATAAAAATCTGATCCTATAGACTAGCTACAGAATCTTGCAATTCTGTAGCTGGTCTAAACAAGACACAGAATCAGCATCAGAATAGATTAAAAAATCTTTTACAATAATTAAATTCAATTATCATCTAACAGATATTTGAAAACGAATCATTTAATTTGAAATTATTATACCATTCGAATCAAACAAGATCAAAATCATTCAACCGAATATAGAGATAGGTGTATTCTGTTTCGTTGTTACCACCAAAATCGAACGAACAGAATGATAATTAAGAGTTGTGAAATTGTTTGATATCAATTTGAAATCGATATAATCACAACAAATCGGGACAATTTTTATACTTCCTTATCAACAGGAGATACGATGGAAATCAAGCAAAATCGTTGTAACTGTATTGATAAAGCAAATGAGTCATACCACGAAAATCAGTCCAAATGAATTCATAATCGGATCCGGTCGTTTGTTATCACAAATTGGACAAACAAGATCGTTTGACTCTAATAAAAATCATTCTATTCCAACGAATTATAACCGAATTTGATAGAGATAACAAAGTCAATGAATTCGTTTTGCAAATTTAAAATCAGACAGAGCAGCATGTATGATACGAATCCAACAAGCGAATCGAACACCTGGAGTTTAACATAGTCATTGCAAATCATAATCGTTCCATGATTCGGGCGTGAGTATTATTTGCATCGACTTAAATGAGAGCATTGTTTCCATAAAAACAGAGTCATATTTCCTAAATCCAAAATCGAACAAAGTTGTATTCCAGGTTTGAAAATTATATGACACAGCACATTCAAAGATCGTAACAACCAAACTCACGAAATCATTCACCAATCACAGCCTATAAATCATAACGAAATCAAATCCAAACCTGATTGTATTCTAAATTGAGCATGAAAAACTTCTTGTTCGGAGTGAATACAAAACGAATTGATTTGAAAGCAAACCATTAACTTCGTTAACTCAATCAGACAAATTAACAAATCAAATCCAAACGAAGACCGTTCAAATCCACAAAAATCTATCAATGGCTATACTGGGAATGATCAAACCATATATCCAAAACGAAATTCCATTCATTTTTATCAAAGTGAAACAATATACAGGATGAACACCGAATGACAAAGGAATTTGAATGGGAAACAGATCTATTCGAACACAGAATTCAAATCATTATATTAACCTTGATCATTCACAAAATTAAAACGATACCAAAATTCATACCTGTGTAGCTGGATCATGACAACTTTGAGTTGATAACGATTGTGGCTGATTCAACATTCTTGAAAAGGATGGAGCCAGTTGTCTTATGCTTTTTATCAGTTGTTGGAGTTGGTCTCTTTGGCTGGTTAATACTACAATTTGATCTTCCAGCGATTGAATTTTCGATTGGAGTACAGGGACATCAATGTAGTATCATTCCAACCATAACTCGCATTGGTCACATGACGGTTGTGTGGGTTTTGAAGGAGTAGGCGAGGGTTTGGACACATCGCTGAGGGTTTCGCTAGGCAATCTGATACCAGGGTAGCCAGGGTTATTCCTTAGGCAGGGGGGAAGATTTGTCATGAAATCATATGGTGGCTTGGGGCATAAACCCTGTGAGTAAGGGTACTCATCGGCTAAAAAACATTCTATGTCCGAGTCGGAATCCTCACTAAGGATTATAGGATTTGACTCAGCAGAGGGTTTAGGTTTGGTTCTAGCCATCCTTGAAATGAGCCTAGCATTCTTTTTACCCTTGGCATTAGCAGTAGGGTTTGCCTTGGGCTTTCTGCTTACAGGCTTTTTAATAGCCTCGGCCTTCTCAGTTCCAATGTCTGGTAAGTCAATAGGAGGGTCGATCGAAATATTAGGGGTGGGAAATAGGATATGGAAGGGCATGGGGGGTCCAGCCTTGACTTCACTCACCACAGGCTTGTCAACCTGTATAGGGTTTGTGTCCTCGAAACCATTTCGAGCGACGAAAGATTCCCAGCTATCGCCATGTAAACTCAAGTGATAAACAACGATAATTTTAATAAGCCCATGGTGGAACAGGCTGTTGTCGGCCTTCTCCTTTTTAAACCTTTTCGACATTTTATATAAGCTGCGCTGAAAGTAGAAAGGCATGTTCACCGGGTACCCTATAAAATGCATTAGCAAACGCAGATGGTAGAGAAACACAAGTCCATATCGACCTTCACAGGTCACGAACTACTTGAATAGCATCAAAAGGTCGTGCCATCATGGTTTAAGAAAATATATGGGCATACCTCTGTCACAAGAGGTGACTTTGAGCGAGAGAAACAGTAGTGGCCATGGAACCTCTTTTACTTTCGAATTTTTGAACCAATGTTGGCCCGTGGCAGGTAACCCTATAGCATAATTGATAAATTCCTCGTCGATTTCCAACTGGATATCACCAACTTGGCTCTACAACCATCAAAAGTCATGGCAAACTATCGTGCCACCGCTAGATTAAAACCCTCAAATCATTGCATGAAGGTGAGCCATCTGTTAGCCTCCAGGTCTTTCTGAGAATTGTCAAACATTAACAAGGCTTGGTTTTTGTTTGGCTCGATTCGCACGACTGGTGCCATGGATCCGAGCGCACGGTAAGCCCAGGGTTTGATTCATAGCACACACAGAAGTGAAATGCATGCAGAGCTATCCGAGCTAACAGAGGTAAATGGTGAGTAAGGGATAGGCATAAATGTCATCGTGCGAAGGTGGTGGAGTTTATCTCTGCCATGCAAAAGAGTTATTACCAAAGTACAACCACCAGTTTACATAGTTGTACTACCCATTATAGCATAGTTCAACAATTGTGTGAATTAGTCGACCAATGAATCAAATGGTAAGTGTATAAACCAACGTGCAATCAATCGTTCTGCCAAACTTTTTAAACCATCAATATACAATTTGAAACCAATGTCAAATGTTCAACCATGTTCCAAAGTATCAGCTCATATCAATCGTTTAACCAATGTGCCAATATGTATTCACATAATCAACAAGCCAATAGTTACGAAAACACAAACATAGGTATCATATTAAAAGATATAAATGAAAGATTTAACCATAACACCCATGTATTTTCATGAAACCAAAGGTCAAGTAGGTCAAATAAAATGAAATCCAAATGCTAATGCCTTACAAACTCAATAAAACCAAATTACACAAGCAATCGAAGCATGAGTACCGATCAAAGGATCTTACTAGTTATATAATGATAAATAAAAGGTAAGCGCAATAGGCATATCGACAAAAGGGATATTGACAGTTCAAATAATGACTTCAATGTGACTTCGAAAGGTGAAGTTTTCACACTTACAGTCGTGAAAACAAAACGAAGGCAAATGTGCAAATGTCACAAAAAATGAAAATGTCGTTTATTAGAAAATTGCGACGAAAAATTGATGTTTGCAAAATGTTGGTGTAGGCAGCTTATAAGACAAATAAAAATGTGATTTGGCTGCCAACAATGGCGACACACTGGTAGAAGCAGTTATCCCTAACAAAAGGAACAAATTCAGATCAGAACCACAAAGATAATTCCAACTCCAAAATGACAACCAGAAAATAGTATAAACATCATCATTAACCAATTAATCCAGCAATGTTTCGAAATATGAAAACTGATAACAGTCTTAAGATCAGCAAGTCATGATATTAAAGATAAAATCTTCAATACTGTTGGCATAGCCACTGCTACTAGCAGGCGTCTATAGCCTCAAAAAGGTTTCCATTTAACCCACTCTGACATCTGTATCCTGTTAAGAAGTTCTGGATCAGAATAAAGGACATTAAAGAGGTTTCTTTTTTGCAAATTTTCATATACCTGACATTGCTTCGCTGCCAACGGGCCTGTTCAGTACCCCGGTGAAGTTGTCTTGGCGTCATGCATGCATTTACCCGCTGCCAGTAGACCTGTTCAGCATCCTGGCGGGTTTACAAGCACTTCCCACAACTCTTATTAATAATTTATTTTGTTTTTTCTTTCATAGACATATAGCCGAGCGGGGTGACGCTGAAAATCATGATATTTTAACATTTTTTTTTTCAGATTTTCTTTTTTTTAGAACTGTCCTTTATCTAGATCCAGAGATGTTTTATTTACAAAAACAACTTCCTAAGGCAGGGAGACATCCTCTGAGTCATTCCTTTACAAAATAGGGACAGCGTAAAAAGATAATGGATGATCATGACGAACTTTACTCAGAGATCGAAATCAGCCATCTTCTTTCAAACAACAGACTTTTCCAACATAAATATTTAGAATTACGACTGATGCTTATACAAATTATCTTATCAATTATTTCAGTGAAATAATTTTCTTGGGTCTGCATAGTTCAGCATACAGGTATGTGTGAAAGAAAACACCAACTGATAAATTCAAAGAAAAATCAAAAACTAAAAAGCAAATGAAAAAAAATCACACAAAAATCAAGATATGTACATAAAATACAAGGGTTGTTATCAGGCAAAGTATATTTTCAAGGCTTGGCCATTCACCGGATAGATGTCAAGCTACCCTTCAATATTCTGCAATCGAAAAGAACTAGGACCCAACTTTTCAGCAATTAAAAACGGTCCAAGCCATAAGTTTGAAATTTTGTGTGTTCTCCCTTTCCCTCATGCGGTTTGTCCCACTTCAAGACGAGATCGCCTACTTCAAAATTCCTATCAGAAGCAGAGTTAGAATCGAACCAACTTTTAACCAATTGTTGATGTTGATCTAACTTACGTTTAGCTTGGGCTCTTACTTCTTCTAGCTTCATCAAAGCGTCAATTCGGTTTTCTAAAGGGGGACAATCCTCTTCTTGAACTTTCTGTGACAACTGAAGCGAAGGAAGAAGAATGTGAGGTGGCAGAATTGCTTCTCTGACATAAATGAGAAAAAAGGGGGAGTTACCTATAGCATATTTTGGCGTTACCCTATCATCCCACAGCGCATTTAGCAATGCATTGTGCCAATTTTTGTGATTTTCAACCACGGTTCTCTTGATAATTTTAATCAAGTTTTTGTTTGTGGACTCTGCCAATCCGTTACCCTGGGGGTAGTAACTAGCAGAATACTTCATCTTAATTCATTTTTCCAAAGTGAACTCTCTCATCTCAAGAGAAGAAAAGTAAGAAGCGTTTTCAAAGACTAGACAGTCAGGGATACCGAAATGAGTGATAATATTCAAATTTAGAAAGGCGATTACCTGACTGGTGTTGACAGTTCTTAACGCAGTAGCTTCAGACCATCGAGTAAAGTAATTTGTGGCTGTCACAATAAACTTGCGTTGTTGTGAGGACGGAGGGTTAATTGGACCTATGATATCAAGGCCCCATTGATGGAAAGGAGAATCTACTGAAACGGGTTGCAAGGGGAAGGTTGGTTTTTGTAACCACCCCGATGCTTTCTGACAGATGATACATTTATGAAACAAGGCATGGGAATCTCTAAAAATAGTAGGCCAGTAATAACCAGCTCTTAAAACCTTATGAGCAGTGGTGTCACCACCAAAATGACCGCCAGCGTCTCCTGCATGCAACTCTAGCAAGACTTTTTCTACTTCGTCCTTTTCAAGACAGCGCATCAGTATGCCCTCAAAATTTTGACGAAACAGTATACCATTAATCAAATGAAAGGAGGAAGAATTTAACCTCAACGCTCTTCTCTTAGGGGGGTCTAAGTGATGAGGTGTTGACCCATGTTCAAGACAGAATCTAATATCATCGTACCAAGGACTAACAAGGTTTTGTGTGCAACAGATTAGACTTTGATCGCTTTGTCCTAGGTTTGACGTATCACTTTCTTCTTGCTGTCTTGTTTCCTAATCAACCACCAACTTACATAACCCTTGGCCTCTCACAATCTGAGCTGGGGTTATTTCTAAGTCATACTCTTGCAAGGAGGTGACCCAGTTAGCTCTTTTTTCTCCTAACTCCTTCTGCACTAACAAGTTCCTTACGGCTGGGTAGGGGACAATGACTTTCGTCCTTGACTTCAAAAGATAGGACCGGAAGTGTTTGACTGCTTTGAAAATCATGTAGGCTTGCCGATCAACCACTGGATAGTTAATTTAGGCACCTTTGAAAGCAGAGCTCATCAAGGCGATGGGTACTTCGTGGTTCTCGGCATTCTTCTGAGTTAGGATGGCGGCATAGGAACGGTCAGAAGAAAAAGTATAGAGTGTAAAATCTTGAGAGAAGTCAGGGCTCATGAGAGATGGAGCGTCTATTATGGCCTTCTTTATTGCATTGAAAGCCTGATTTTCTATGGGTCCCCAGTGATATTGGGTGTCTTTCTTAATCAAATTCTGTAAAGGCCTGACCATCTCGGAAAAACTGGGGACGATTCTCCTCACGAAGTTAATCTGGCCTAAGAAAGACTAGATGGATTTTTTGGATGTAGGAGGGGGAAGTTTTGCAATGACTTGAGTCCTTTCAGGGTCAGTGATCATCCCTTCGCTAGACACAATGAATCATAAGAGTTTACCTTGTTCTACTGCAAAGATGGATTTTTTGGGATTTAAGGAGATGTCGTATTTACGACATCGTAGTAGAACAACTCGTAAGTGAGCTAGATGATCGTCTTTGTTTTTAGAATAAACACTCACATCATCCAAGTAAACTACAACGGACTGATTTATTAAGCCTCGGAAAGCAATGTCCATTTCTCTCTGAAAGGTGGCACCAGCATTAATCAAACCAAAGGGCATTTTACGATAAGCATAAGTGCCCCACGGGGTACGGAAGGTAGTCTTGAGTTGGTATGGTGGAGACATCAGGACTTGGTTGTATCCAGAGAAACCATCTAACAGGGATAGCCTTTCAGAAACAGATACCTGTTGAAGGATCTATTCCATGGGTGGGACAGGATAGTTGTCTTTATCAGACGCTCTATTGAGGTTTCGAAAATCGACGCAGAGTCGAATTTCCCCATTTTTCTTCCGAACTAGGACAAGGTTAGAAACCCATTGAGTGTGCCTAACAGGAAAAATTATTTTAGCATTAAGGAGCTTATTCAATTCTTTTTTAGCAGTCGGTTCAAGTTTGGGGTGCATTTTCCTCAGTTTTTTTTGAAAGGGTAAGGTTTGGGGTTTCATCGGGATGACATGCTATATGATATTAGGATTGAAAGTTTTAAAATCATCATACGTCCATGCAAAGACATCCTTAAATTCTTTAAATAATTTAACAAATGCAGCTTTTTCTTGTCGAGAACATCCCAAGCCTAGGTTAAGGCACTGAGGATTTTCATTAGTTCCTAAGTTTACTTTTTCATAAGACAATGAGGAACTATTGGTTTTACAGTTGACCATCTTTTTAGATTTATCTTCAAAGTCATAAAACTTCTCTAATCTAACTATAGATTTGGGTATGGAATTTACGATGTCCGACAGAGCTTCAGGAGTTTTCGGATCAGGTATTACCGTAAAATCATGCAAATTGTCATTGTGTGTGCGTTCGTCTATCACCGCGCCTTGAAAGGTTTCTTCCATGTGCAGAAAGTTGATAATCTGTTGATCGTCGTCAAAGACTCTCCAGTTCATGATATTGTCAGGAACAGATGGTCGAAACAACAACTCGATGAAGAATGCGTCTGGGGATAAGCCTTCTGCAGGAAGAAGTTTAGAAGCTACATTAGTTAGTAGATTTGCTTCATCATTATTTAATCTAGGAATGGAATTTATATTGAAAGCAGAAAATTTATTCATTAAACTCCATACCTCAGACTAGTAGCTCTTGATATGTGGGGAGAGACAGTGGACAGAATCTCTTACCTGTCTAACCACTATTTCAGAGTCGCCAAATACAACCAGATTTTGAATGTTCATATCTAGAGATTTTTTGAGACCTTGCAGTAAAGCCTCATATTCTGCAGTATTATTAGTACATTCAAATTCTAGTCTACATGCAATTAATGTCTTGTTACCTGCCAGATTGATAATGATGCAACCTGCACCAGCTCCTTCTTTAGACTTAGACCCGTCAAAATATAGAGACCAAATTTGATTTCCATCAGGCACACGGGACCGTTGCATAGAAGCTGTTGGTTGCATATATGCTACAATATCGGACTGTTGTTCTGGATTGATGATAGGTGAAGCCTCGGCCATGAAATTGCCGAAGAAGGTATCCATCCCTTGGACTTCGGTTGAATCAGCAGAAGGTGTATATGGTTCGTTAGGATCGTTCAAATCTGTGACCGTGAACTTAAGGTAGCGTTCATGATTCACCCTGATCTTGTTAGGCTTGTCATTCTTGAGAAGCCATAAGTGAGACCAGTCTGTCGCGAAGTAACCATGTAGCTGCTCCGGCCAGTCCATGCTTAAAAATAGACCATACACTTCTAGAATATCCACAACGATTATATCAATAACCTGATGAACCTTGGGGTTAGACGATAATCTAATAAGTACATTTTTTAGTTCGCCTATAACTTTAACATTGGTTCAATCAAGTTGTATGATTTTTAAAGTAGATGGTTCCACTTCAGCGTTAATCTTATGGCAGACAGACCAAGGCATCACATTGTATGATGCTCCTGAGTCTACCATACAATTATGCATGTTTCTATTGAAAATCTCGAAAGTTAACAAGAAAGGAGGTACATTTTTGCGAGTACTAAGAGTAGTAGCTTGTGGCTTTTTACTCGCAGTTTCTAAAGCTACTTTATCTACATTATTTACATTACTTAC
>JASDQU010222164.1:5354-17744 GCA_032191745.1 Picea mariana
CCACATCACCTCACTTACATGGCTTGGATGAAATCTTCCTGGGAACTTTCCTTTTCTTGTGGACACTAGCCCAATAGGACGTCTTGTCTTTTTCTCCAATCTTGTATTCCAGGTTTTTGTAATGTCTTTGAGCTATTGACTGATGTATTAGGGTTTTTATGCATATGTTTAATAATATTGATGATGAGATGTGATTAACATTTCTATGATCCCGGTGACTGATGATCCCATGGAGGGCGTAGCTTTTGATGTGCAGGACCATGCCTGACGGACATGTACCATTTGGACCGGTACACATGGGGAGATGACCAGTTCGGACCTCCATGGGGCTGAAGAGCCCACCAGATGGATGTTGAGACCCATCAGGGGGTAGAGATAGGATGGAGATGGATCAGGGCTTTTGCACCAGAGAGGAAGAGGACGTCCCATCAGAGGCACTCCGATAGGACTAGACCTGGGGGGAATGACCCATTTTCAGTGGAACACCAGCCTTGGAAGGCTTGGGGCATCTCCATCTTCACCATGACGTCATCCAGCTTCATGGATGCTTTTGGAGGCAGACTGGGCAACAGTGGCACGTGTGGCATGTTGGAGAGGCCCCTGGGGGCTAACATTTTGCTCCTTGGTGTCTCATTTTCCCTAGAAGGGGCTAGCACCTCCCTTGAAGGGGATTTTACTCTCTTTGCAACTCAATTAGGGTTTTAATTTGACAATTTAATGTAAAAACAATATTATTTTGACATTATGGCCTTGTCAGCCTTTTTATGACCTAAAGAGTTAAATTAGGTCATTAATACACTATATATTGAGGGTTTTGACTCTCATTTTATCATAACACATCACTCACTCATTAGTGATGTCTGATTTTTGTGCCCTATTGGGGTTATTGGCTGAAATAAGGAAGGCGCACTTGTTGAAGGAGGAGATTTTTGGCATTCTATGGTGTTTTTCTTGAAGGAAGGTTTACAACTAGGGTTTGCATGATTATTTTCTTGATGATTTGTAAGTATTTTTCTGCAAAACTTCTTAATTGAATGGTTGTAGTTTAATTTCTTGCATCTATTTATATATATTGTTGAATCAAAACCCTAGGGGACAAACACACAAGTAGGTCGTTGTCTCATGTCCCCTGATAGAAAAACCTTTTAGCCATTGAAGAAGAAGAAGAGAACCTAGCCATAGCTACACTCCTTCTTTCTTCTTCTCTTAAGCTAGCCATACCTTTGCACTTCAAGAGGAACAGGACGTCCCAAGCCTAGGTTATCTACACCTAGGGCCATTTTATTTTAGGGTTTAATGAAAGAGCCTTGCCTTAGCAACACTCGCCCTCTTTAAACTCTCTTGTCTTGACTTTGCTTTTCATTGAGCTAGTTGTTTGCTGGGAAGAAGGAGAGAGCACGAGGCCTTGCTTTAGCAACACCGGAGTGAGCCTCTCTCCCCTAAGGTTCTGTCTTGTTGACCACCTATTCAACTAGGGGGTCAACTCCATGTGCCATGAAGATATGCATCATCCAATGCAAGTATGTTGAAGACAGTTTGGTTCTACTAGGCATTTTATGCCTCCAACACAAAGTTTTGTAAACGGAATTTCCGCACCCCTGCGTGGGTTAATAATGTAATAGGTCTGCATGGATCATAGTTAGGTCAGGTACCTTGGGATTTTTTCATTGGGAGATTTCTTTTCACCGAGGGTTTTTTATCCTCAGGTTGTCAACTGGGCTTTTTAGCCTAGTTGATTTCCCATGAGTTTTTCCTTCACACTTGCAATAATTCCTCCAAAGTGGTGAACGACGTTCTAATGGTCCCATCCTTTGGTAGCTATTGTTTAGGAATGATGTAAATGACCATGTTAGACATTGTAGAAATTTTCACGGAATTTCGTCGAGTCTAGATAGGTTTTTTTTAATTAATTAAATTTAATTAATTTTCCTAAGGTTGAGATTTTAATTATTTAATTAATTAAATGTTATTGAACAATTATTGTAAAAACTAGGTCCTCGGGCTTTTGATAGGGGTATTTGTGCTCAAAATAAATTGAAAGGCACCCCCTACACCCATGGACCAAGTTTTAGCTCAATCGGACAAGTTTTGCCAGTCATTTGTCCACCTGGAGTGTCAGTCAGTTAAAACAACAATTTTAATTGCTAAGTATGACATTGCCGAAATGTCAATTTTTGTAATAATGAGTTAGATGATGTGAAATGTTGAAATGATGGTTAGAGAGGGACCCCCTAAGCATAACCTTAGCCTCCCAACCTTTTCCAACCTATTCTAACCCCTTACCCACCTTCTACACTCAAAAATCATGCCCCCTTAGGGGGATTAATGTTTTTCTTTGGTGGAGGTTGTTGTGACTTATTTGGGGCTCCCTTTCATAAGTTATGACCCATTTTAACCCCCACATCACCTCCTAGGGTGATCCCACTCCTTTTTTCTCATTAATCCCCCTCCATTTCTTTAATTTCACCCTTTTTTTGCCCCCTCCAAGAGGAGTTACGCCCCCCTCCTTGAAATCCACTCCCTTGCTCTTGTTTGCAACACTTGGCATCCATCCAAGTGCCTTCACCTTGCCTCTTGAACTATAAATAGAACTTCTCCTCACTCTTTCAATGACCATTCTTTGAGCTAACGTTATGCTACAAAAATTTCGCCCCATCCATCTTGCTCTTGCCATCTCACATTCACTCATTTCTCTCTTGAGAGCATTGGAGAAATTAGTTGTTGCAAGACTCTCCCATTTGGATTCAATAAGAAAAGATTTGGAGGATTTGGAGTAATCAAGAGTATTCAGATTTTCTTTTGCACATGAGGTGATCTTGTTCCTTTTGCATCTTATTGAGTTTTGGACTAGTTTTTTGAGCAAATTAGTTTGTTTGGGTAGATCATTTGACATTAGTGTTGTTGATCTATATATGTAGGGTAGTTGATATTGTGAAGTACTTCATTCTATTAACTTATTCTATCATGTTATGCTACTCCTATACCTCACGTTTTGCTTGAGTTGTGCAGATATGTCTCTAAGGTGTTGATTGGAAGAGTCTTTAGAGGGGTTTAAAATCAAGACTTTCTTACACTCCTTTCTTTTATTTTGGATCTGATCTATTTCTGTAGCTAACATATCATAGATAAGTCAAAAATATTTACATTTCACTTGGAGATTTCATGTGAAAATTTTCTGTGTAAAAACATAATTTTTTCGTAACATTTTTTGTGTTTTGCAGCATTTCCAGCAAGCTTTTGCTTGCTGTTTTTTTTCAGATTCTTACCAGAGACAAGGGGAAATGTTGCCAAAATTCACTCTTACAACATCCCCAAGAGGTTCCACAAGTTGGGTAACGAATCCCTTCCCTTTCCTCTTTGTATATTACATTTTTTTGCTATTATTTCAGCTTATTTGTATCATTCTTTATAAGTTATACATTGCCTACACCTTAGGTGAGTGATTGGCCAAGCCAACCCCCCAATATCGTTGGGCTAGTTTAGATTTGCTTTCCATTTTATTTTATTTGTTTTGCCCCACTTGTCCACAAGACAAGGTAGTATGGCCACATAATAATAATAATCTCATTCTTTTATTTTTCAACCCTCTTTGGCCAACAATGGTAGGTTTGCCTCCACTTTGGCCATTGTAAGTGGTTTGCTGCAACATTTTCCATTTCATGTTTATTGCTTAACTAAAGTTGCCTACACCTTGGGAGAGTAATCCTCAAATATTAAAGCTAGATGGTAGTAATGCTTTGATGTTTACATGTTCATATGGTTTCAAATCTATCTAGAGTAGTCATCACGTATCTATCATCTCATTTTCCTTTATGCTTTAGTTATTGGCTATTTCTTTCACATGTGTCTATAATGTTATGTTTTATGGTTTAATGTCTTGGAATTAATCTTAAGTGGTGCAGCTCATTTATCTTTTTAGGCATTTTGCCATTTATCTATCTCAAGCATATGTGAATCACTTCAAATGGTTTAGGATCTAATTTCTTTTATTCTTGCCAAGCATTTCCTTTTTCAAGCATGTCTTTTTCATGGGATATCATATGTGGATAAGTGATTAAATATAAGTTTATTTCTTGGTATCAATTGGCAAGCTGTTCTTGCCTTATCTTTATTTCTTGCAAAGTTACATGTTATGAATGATGAATGATATGGCTTTGTTAATAATGTATATCTTTTGAGCTTTTCTTTCATGTTATTCATGTGTTTATGGTTTTAAGCTTTATTTTTGCAACACGTCATTACAGTCACTTTGCAGTTTCGGTTTTGGGCATAAATCACACATTTCGGGCACTTAAAACTTTTCTAAAACATTCCAAACAAACTTAAAGACTCGCCCGCGAGTCATAATAACCTTTTAGACAAATTAGGATAGCCTAATTCCACCATCTCCACCATCTAAAACGGGTTTGAGGAAAACAACGGAGGGTAGTGGCGGGGGACCATCTCGTGGCACTCCAGGTGGGTGTCCTCTCCGGGAAGTACTCTTACTGTAAGGGCTGACCGTGGAAGCTAGGGTGGGCCTAGTTGCCTTACTATCTTGAGCACCCGACAACTATTTGGCAATAGAAGGAGGAGGTTTAAGGCTCCACACATAGCTAGGGGGAGGGAAAAATAAAATTTACTTAATCTTTAAAAAAAACTCCTAAACACTTAGTTGCATAGACAATCCATGTGCCTGGGGATCTTAGATGAATGTTTAGGAACACACATTGCAAGTATTTTCATGTTTATAAATCTTTCATGCAATCACATGGTTTATCTTTCTAAGTGTTAAATTTTCATGAGCATTTGAGTTTCCAAATATAGTCATATCTTTTCTTATGCTTTTATGGTGTGATTCAAGAAGAAGTTGAGTATCCCACTTGAGGAGGCATCATCTTCTTGGATCTTGAGTACTTTAGTGGTTGCCATTGAAAAACAGTCCAATAGAGTAAGTGCTATTGGGGCATGCTTGGCTTTATGTGGTTGATCTTGATTTGAATATCTCCTAAACTTTTACATTTTGGCATCATTGTATATCTTGTTTATTTGCATTTTGTGTATTATCTTGTATCTTTGTAACATTTATCTTTCATTGTGTAAGTAGTTGCAATCTTTATTTGTGGGATAGTTCTAATATCTTTAACTTGTAATATTTTGGTAATTGAACACCATCAAACTTAGTTGACCCCTTGCCCAACCTTAGGCACTAGTCTTAGTTGACTTAGGGAAAGGGTTGCTTATCATTTAGTTAATCTTGCACTTTGCATTTGCTGCCTTAGCATCCTAGGCTAGTATTCCCCCAAGCCTTGTAACAAATTAAAACCAACTCCTAGAACTTTAAAGTTAAATCAAATCTAGTAACTAGGGTCTACCCCCCTTGGCTTCCCTAGGAGTAAGCCTAGAAGGAAGAGGTTCCAGTCAAGGTGACAGTGTGGACTGTGAACCTAGGCATTGTGCCTCCAAGGAAACACTAAGTGAGCTGGACTTTGCTCACGTTTGCAAGTGTGTATTAGGATGGAAACACGTCTTTGAGGCCCTGCTTTAGCAGCACCTTGAAACCTTTCCCTCTAGTCCTTTGGAATCTCGTCCCCTTCAACTTGTGCGTCCTTCACTTTATGACTCCATTTAACCCTAAGGCACTGATCTAAGCCTCCAACGTTGAAGTGAAATCAAATCCAAACACTCTCAAACTCCTTTTTGAATTGAAACCCTAACTACACTAACCCTAACATACTAACCCTAAGTTGTTGACGTCACACTTGAATATTTCATCTTTATGCAACAACGTCTTGTTTTAAGAGCAATTGAATAATGGTTTAGGCATTAATTGATGGTGTGTTGATTTGTTACATTGAATGCCATGTCATTTCAATATCTATTGAGGAAGTGATATTATTTGCATTGCTATATTGATAAACATTGATTTCGTCCACATTTATTTCCATAATTGCTTATTTAAATATCAGATAGTCTTGTGAAGTACTAACCCATTGAAATATAGCCTACATATATTAGTTTGATGTTGCTTTGTTTCAGGCAGGTGTTCTTCATTAGGGATTCACTTTATTATTGGTTTTTTAGCCGGGACTATCTATTTTGGTGGTGGCCTGTGAAGGGGGAACTTTACCTTTGTCCTTTTAATTTTTGCCTTTTCAAAACCCCAGGTTATCGGGGATGTCTCCCCTGGGCCTCACTTTCCTAAAGAGAAAGAACCTTCCCATCGAGGTGACATTGGGTGGGATAGGTTCCTATTACGCCAGTTTGGACCTCTATCTTATAACCATTTGACCCAACTACAAACTGTGCGATAACAAGCCATTTCTAGGGAAAATGCAGCCTCTTGGAGCAAAACGTTAGCCCTCCTTGGGATTCTCCAATCTGCCACACGTGCCAAACTTCCATGACTCTCTACCAAAAATGTCCATAAAGTTGGATGACATTGTGAGCCTCCTGGGTGTCGTCTCGAGCCTTCTTGGGCCAATGTTCCAATGAATAGGGCACAACCCCCCTAGGTAAGGATCTGATAGGGTGCCTCTTTGGAACATCCTCCTCTTCTCCAGTGCAAACCCATCTGTCTTGTCTCTACCCCCTGCTGGGGTCTCAACATCCATCTGGTGGGATCTTCAGCCCCATGGAGGTCCGAACTAATCATCTCCCCATGTGTACCTATCTAATGTGGTACATGTTCGTCAGGTATGATCCTGCACATCAACATATACGTCCTCCATGGGCTCATAAGTCACATGGATCATAGCAATGCCAATCACATATAATCATCAATATTATTAAACATGTGCATAAAACCCCTTTTACCCAGTCAAGTGCTCAAAGACATTATACAAATCCGCAATGCAAGTTTGGAGGAAGTGTCAGGGCGTCCTATTGGGATAGTGTCCACTAGAAAAGGGATGTTTCCGAAAGAGATTAAATCCAAGTCATGTAAATGGGTGAGGTGGATAAGGGATGTCCTGACAAGGGGTGCAATGAAAGCAGAGAAATGCAGGGCTTACCTGTGGTTGCCTTTGTAGAAGGCGAGCTGCACCTGTCTTGGATGCAAATGTTTCCAATCCCATTCATGCCTTTTATTATTTATTATTTATTTCTTTTTCTTCAAGAAGATAATTAGGGGACACTGCCCTAGCGTGGTGACCAGTGGTGGCGATGTTTCCCACAAGCACTTTTGCGGAGATGATAAGGTTGGCTCATGATGAGACCCCCTTTCTCTTGGCCATGCAACCAAGAGCCACTACCCTGGCATGGTAACCAACTGCTAGATGCCCATGGACCTAATAGGTTGACTTGTGATGAGACCCCCTATCATCTGACTAGGTCTTCTTTTATTATTTTTATGGGTCCCTCTTGTTTCTTACTGAGAATCCTTTTACTGCTTTCTTGAGGATCCTTGGGTGAAGCATCTCAAATTTTTGTTTTTAGGTGTTTATCTTTTGCCATCTTGCTTTTAAGATGGAAAGTGGTAAGTATGATGGGAGCGGATGATGACTTTTCATGAATTCCCCCAGTAGCATCTCAAAACCTATGGGCACAAGCTTACTAAGGCATCCTATCGTTCCCCCCAGACATGGTCAAGTGGATAGGTATAAGATACAAGCATTTGTTAGAAACAAAAGGAATTAAATGCACATATTGAAAGGTTTTGAGGATCATAGTGACACATACCATGATACCCGGACTCATTACCTCATGGAGCAAGATCCATTTCTACTACAGGACCAAGTCGAATGTGATGGATGTTGTTGATGCTAACAAAGTGGAGGCGTTGAAAGGAAGAAGAGATGGGCCCTCCCGGGCCATGCTTAAGTCAATATTGCTCTTGGTACTCCATTTCTAGGACCTATGGGCTTTGAGACATAATCTCCTTAGTTATCCCTGAAAGTGGAGGATAACATGGCCTAACCAACCTTATTAATTTTCCATGAGTTTTTCACTCCCACAAATAATTCCTCCAAAGTGGTGAAAGGTGCTCTAATGATTTCGTCCTCTGGTAGCTAGTGTTTAGGAATGATGGAAATGACCATGTAAGAAATATCTCAAAGTTTCAAGGAATTATGTCGAGTCTAGATAGGTTTTTTTTAATTTATTAACATTGCCTAAGGTTGGGTAATTTTAATTAATTAATTATAATTATTTTTTATAAAAATGTAAAAACTAGGTCCTTGGACTTTTGCTAGGGGTATTTGTGCTCAAAAGAAATGGAATGATACCCCCTACACCCTTGGACCAAGTTTCAACACAGTTGGACATCTTTTTCTAGGTGTTTGTCCACAGGGAGTCCAAGTCAGTCAAAACAACAATTTTAATTGTTAGTCATGACATAGTAAAAATGTCATTTTTTGTAAATATGAGCTAAATGAGTAAGGTAAAGGTCGAAGATGATAATAAAACCCATTCCTAACCTACCCAAACCCCCTTCTAACTTTTACACACCCCCTAGACACTTCACCCACTTAAACCAATTCGCCCCCCTAGGGGATTTCCGCCCCCCTTCTTGAGAAAACCTTAAAAAATAATTTTTTATGTGGTGTGGGGCTCTCTATGCATGGGTGCGCCCTTCCTAGCCTTCCACCTCACCCTTTAGATATGTCCCACTACATCCCACTCATTCCACCTCATTAATCCATGCCAAAACCCTAAGTGGTGCGCCCCTCTCCTTGAGATCTTTACTTTGGCTTGGTGTTTGACACTTGGATCTCATCCAAGGGGGGTCGCTTTACCTCTCCAAGTATAAATGAAGACCCTCTCACCCTCATTTCTTCACCATCTCTTGATCTATTTTTATGCTACCAAATTCTGTCCTCACACCTCTCATCTCTCCCACCTTGCTTCATTCACTCTTGCTCTCATTTTGGAGAGGAACTTGTAGAAATTAGTTGTTGCAACTTCCTACTTTGGTAATAAGAAAGATCTTTGGAGGACCTTGGTGTACTAAATATTGTGTCTTGGTGCATTTGGAGTAGAGGTGATTTTGTTGCTTGTGAAGTTTGCGTTGATATGTTGAGTACATGTCCCAAGCAAATTAGTTTGCTTGGGTGGGTTTTGCAATAGTGTTGTTATAGAACTTACATGAGTAGAATAGTGGATATCTCAAATTAGTTTGTTGTATTCATCTATCTTATTCATCTTTGCTCATAACTAACAAGTTTGTTTCATAAGTTGCAAGTTGCCTCAAGGGTTTGCAAGGCTAGCTTTGAGCTAGAAGCTTTCCTTCACAACCCACTTGAAACTCCTATTTTTCTTAGTTCTATTTTTTGTTCTTTCATATTCAGATTTTGGTATTGCTAACACTCTAGGATGGGTCATTTCAAATACTATACTTGCTAAACTTTTTATGCAGAAAATTTCTGTGTAAAAACAAAAAATTTCTTAACATTTTTTGTGTATTTTGCAGCATTTCCAGCAACCAATTGCTTGTTTTTTTTTGCACAGTCTCGCCAGTACAAGGGGAATTGCTGAAAAAATTTATCCCTAAAACACTCAAGGAACCCTCCTCTTGGTCGGGTAACATTTCCCAACCTCTCTCTTATCATTCTAGTATTGTAGCAAGCCCTTGGGAGTCCCTTGAGGCTTGCATTCTTGTATTTATTTTTTGTACATTGTAAGTCGAATTAGTGCCTACATCTTGGTGTGAGTTTGGCTAAGCCAACCCCCAAAATCGTAAGGCTAGAATCTCATTCTAATTTTCTGCAATTCTTTATTTTGTTTGTCCCACTTGCCATTAGGACAAGGTTGTGTGGCTAGGTTGCTTTAAGTTTTCATTTATTTCTTTTCCAACCCTCTTTGGCACAAAATAGGAAGGCTTGCCTCTACCTTGTGCCATTGTAAGTGGTTTTTTATTTCAGTTTTCCATTTCAAGCATTTACTTTCTAATTGTTGCCTACACCTTGGAGTGAAATTGGCCTAGCCAACCGCCAAAATCATATGGCTAGTCTAGTTTTGTGATTCTAATGTGTTTGATGGTTTAAAATTATCTAAAAGTAGAAATCACACATACTAATGCTAGCTTAATCCCATGGAGGCATAGGATCAATCTTATACTTTAGATCTCTCTCATTTTGCAAGCTTTATTTTTCAAGTACTTGTTTTTAACTCATAATCTTTCACAAGCACTTATCCTTTAATTTTATTGCAAATAGCATGGACACATTGTGAATGGTTAAAGGAAACTAAGTTTTTCCTTTCTTGCAAGATTTTTCAAGTTCCTTTCATGCTGTTTTAAGTAATATCTTGTGGAAAAACACTTTATTTCTTGCAAGTTGTAAATTTCAGTTTTGGTACAAATACACAAATTTTGGCAAGCAATATCTTGCCTTAACACACCTTTTAATTCATTTTAACTTATTCCATAGGCCTAAAATCAATTAGACTTAATAGGACACCTATTACTGACCCAACTATTCCATTTAAACGAGGACTGAAGGAAGCAATGGAAGGTGATAGGTCGGGGACGGTATCGTGGTGCTCATGAGTACTTATTTCCCTTGGGTTGACCTGTGGAGCTAGGATAGGCCTTGTTGCCATACTTCTTGAGCACCGAACAACTACTTGGTACAAGCGGAGGGAGTGTTGTGGTTGAAACTTAGTTAGGATTCAACCTTAACTAAATAAACTCAATCTATCCGTAATCCACTTTAAACCTTTGGGCATCATCTTGGTATTTACATTTTATGGTTTACACTTAATCTTGCAAGCATTTCACTACGCACTTAATTTTTATGCAAGTTTATCTTAGTTTTGTGGATTGACTAAGTGGTTTTTAAGTTGCGCCTTTTTTTCCCTTGGAGGCTTCTTTCAAGCATTTCATTTTCAATTAAGTTGTGTGTTAATATTTTGGTTTGGTCCTCAAAGAAGTTGCGCATATTTTGGAGGCACTTCCTTGTTGGGATTTATGCAATCTTGTTTGCCATTTAAAGCAGTCACAATAGAGTTGTGCATCCTTTTGGAGAAACTCTATTGTTGGGCATGCTAGGCTTGATGTGTTGATGAATGTTTCCCATTTGAGTATCTTCCATTTCCTGCACAATCAAGCAACTTAGTTAGTATTTGTATATTTGTATCTATTGTATCTTATGTTTAGTGTAACTTTAGTGTAACTCTTAGATATTCTTGTTGTAATTTTGTATCTTATTGTTATTTTTGTATCTAATCTTGTTGTGAAGTAACTTGTAATCTTTGTAATCTTGTTTAATCTATCTCCCTAAAACTCTAGTTGACCCCTTGCCCAATCTAAGGCACTAGTCTAGTTGTCCTAGGAAAAAGGATTTCTTTTCATCTTGAATTATTGCACATTGCATTGTATCCTTTGCATCATAGGCTAGATCTTCCCCCCTAACCTTTTTAACTAATTAAAACCAACTCCTAGAATTCAACGTTCAATCTCATATAGTAACTAGGGTATACCCCTCTTGGTGATCCAGATTTTATGAGCAGAACAAAATGAATACAGATTATTAACATGTGCTTAACACAAAATAACAGAGATATAGTAAAACTGGTTTTCTATTCTATTGACTGCCCATTTAGCACCGGTGGTCAACTCATGTGCCATGAAGAGATGTATCGTCAGATGCAGTTTTGTTGACGATTCTTGGTTCTACATGGCTGTGTTTGGCCCAGCACTTATTTTTGTACTTGGAATTTCCGCACCCCTGCGTGGGTTAATAATGTAATAGGTCTACATGAGTCATGTCTAGGTCAGTTACCTTAGCATCGGTTCACTGGGAGAGTTCCTTTCACTGAGGGTTTTTTATCCTCAGGTTATCATTGGGCCTTCCAGCCTTAATGATTTCCCTTGAGTTTTTTCCCTCTCACTTTACATATGTCCTCCAAAGTGATGAACGACGTTGCAGTGGGCTTATGTTTTGGTAACTATATAGGGAATTCATTGTAAATGACCATGCAATACATCATAGAAAGTTTCGCAGAATTCCGTCAAGTCTAGGTTAGTTTTTTTTAATTAATTAATTTTTAATTAAATTTCCCTAAGTTTGGAGGTTTATTTATTTAATTAATTAATTATTTTTGAGCAAATATTGTAAAAACTGGATCCTTGGACTTTTGATAGGGGTATTTGTGCTCAAAATAAATGGAATAGCACCTCCTACATCCTTGGACCAAGTTTCAGCTCGGTCGGACAACTTTAGCCATGGGTTAGTCCACCTAGAGTGTCAGTCAGTTTATAACAACAATTTTAATTGCTAAAGTCTAAACATGGCATGATGTAAAAATTGTAATAATGAGTTAGATGATATGAAATGTTGAAATGATGGTTAGAGAGAGACCCCCTAAGCATAACCTTAGCCTTCCAACCTTTTTCAACCTTGTCTAACCCCTTTTCCAACCCCCACACTCAAAAGTTGCGCCCCCCTAGGGGGGTTGACGTTTTTCACATTT
>JASDQU010222170.1:0-10541 GCA_032191745.1 Picea mariana
GGAAGGATGGAAGGGAGGGACAATAAAAATAAATGGAAGTATATTTTAAGCAATTGAGGCACATCAGGAATAGGTTGAACAAAAGGGAGAGAGTGATCTAGTGATGCCAATGATTGAGATGTTATTTGAATAATGAACTAACATACTTATCATTTTTTAATGACTTTTATAATGTAAGAAATCATAAATTAGTAATTGGTTTTAATTAATAATTATTTCTTCATGTAAAACTATTGAAGGTCAATTGCGCTCTTCTCTCTTAGCTTAGGGTGTGCGTATTGTGAATAAATTTTCCACAAAAAAAAACATGTTACAGTGTTTTCAATTAAGGTGATGAAGTTGTTTAAAATGACTAATCCATAGCCATTATTTTGTTTATATGTATTCTCATTGTATGTTTCCTTAAATTGATTTGAACGTACAACTCTGTAATACAATGATTGTCATTACTTGTTTTTAATTATTGTGTTGCATATCTTCAATCTTGATATATTTTGCAATGTCTCCCATAGTGTTATTATGCATGCACATAGAAAATAATGTGTTTTACAAGAATCTTGGATTTAGATATAATATACAAATTACTAAAATATTTAATTCAAAATATTGTAATCCAAATAACATTGTAGCAATTTAATATTTACACCTTTGCAATTGAAATTCACTATTTTAGAATCAAAATTAACACTTTCACAATTTTGAGAATTAAAATTTTGACTCTAGGAATTTAAATCACACTTTTGGAATCTAAACTGTTTGAAATTCACACATTTGCAATCAAAATTTACACCTTCGAAGGCCAATGTCCACACATTTTAAATCCAAATTTTCACTTTAGAAACAATGATATTTTCACTTTCAAGATCGAATATCGCAGTTTCTTAGTCTATATTCTTTCTTATTGGTCCACATTAAATGAAATTTTCATTATAAATAGTTTTTTTGTACTCAAATTTTATTGCATTTCCAACTATCGTAATAACCTACTAAAGCATTGTTGCACTACCAAATTCCATGTATTCTATATGTCTCTTTTCCATGTGACACAATAGGCTTGCATCCAAAAAGAGTTTTTTGGTTTACACAATGTGTATTGTTTTTTCTCTTACTTAATTACATCAACTCTTCTAAGAGTTTAACTTTTCCATGAGAAAACGTGGTATTCCTTTCATTCATAATATGAATGCATTGGTGTACTTTGCTAGGGTAGTCATAGAATAAACAGATTTATGTATGTGATGTATAAGACAATTTGTGTAGCATCCCCAAACCCTTGTTGGGCAATGCCACATAAAAATTCTGATCTTTGATACTAATTTAATTAATGAAAATGCTCTGCAATTACACATATTAATGCAAAATAAAAACAAATATATATATATATATATATATATATAGAGAGAGAGAGAGAGAGAGAACCCATGAGAATACATGAATAAATATTAACACAACACATAAAATTAACACATAGTGAACACTTGTCTTTGGTAAAAATAACACCAACTCCGTATAGACCTTCCATGATCCTTCCATCCTTAGACCACACTGCTCATAACTCTCAGCAGTCGGTCACCCCTGAGATGGGGATAAATATCCACCTGGATATAGGATTCCTAACCAAGCTAAGGTCTTTCAGAAAATAGTAAAAACTCAAACTCAGCTGCCAAATCAAACTAATAGCCTACAATCCTTCATTTTGCACAAGCCTGTCCCACCCAAGGAAGTGTGCCCCTTCTCTATTCAACAGTCCTTCGACTGCCCCACTTCCCTTCTAGGGCTTTAACAACAGGCCATACAAAAAGTCTCAAAGCCTTGTAGTTGCAACTTGGCACCTAGGGAAATCAATTCCCAACAATTCTATCACCTGGAGAGAATGCTCATGGGTCTGACAACCCACCTCTTTATTCCAGTTCCAAATCTTTCCATGGTATAGGTAATGGCAACATGAAGTACAGTTAGTAAGAGAGGGTGATGGTAAGAATCATAATGGAATGATGTCGAAATGAACTAAATACCCCCAATTATATTTGCATGTTCCCATCTTGACACTTTTCATGTTGTGAACTAGCTTGGGTCGACATGGGATACATTTTCCCAATTTAGAACTTAAGATATATTTTATATCCATGGTTTTAAACTTCATACTTTAGGAATATTAATCAAATATTCCTTTTGGATTAAGCCCCCTAGCTTAGCCCCTTAATCCTAGACTCTTAGCCCCCCTTTTCCCATTCTAGTGGAGTTTATCCCCCATACTCTTTTACCTTGTAGGTCTATATAAGTGATATGTTTTCTTTATAAATCGAGTGTGATTACATTTTACAAATATAAGCTCACTAGCCTTTTAGCTTCTGGCTCTCCAGCCTAATAACAACATAGGAACTCTGGCCTCAAAATACATACACACAAAAAAACTATGGCCCCAAAGTATCCTATCTCACCAACCTATATGTACATTTACATTAATATTTACAATTGGGGTTTGAACTAGGGGTATTACATTCCCTCTCCCTTATTTATGCATTGTCCTCAGTGCATTATATACACATGTACAATAAAAAACATCAAAAGTCTTCAAAGAGATGTGGGTATTATACTCGCATAGCAACCTTGAGCTCTCAAGTTTCACCCTCAGGAACATATTAGGTCCATTGAACCTTTACTATCCCTATGGCTTGATGTTAGAGTTTCTTGATCTTCCAAATCAATATGAAAATGAGTTGAACTCGAAATTATCTTTCTTTCTCCACCTGAATCACATTCCAATCAATGACATGATTAGCATCAGGTACACACTTTTTAAGGAGCAATACATGGAATACATTATGAATACGCATTGATGTTATAGGTAATACAAGCATGTATGTGATAAGACCAATCCTCTTTGGGATTTCAAATGGCCCACAATAATGAGTTGTTAGCTTTGAACAATTTTCCAACTTTACGGAACTTCTCTTGGCCTTTAGTTTTAAGAATACATGGTCACCCACTTTAAACTCTCTGTGATTTCTACCTTTAATATCTTCATAACTTTTGTTCCTATCCTAGGCAGCCTTTAATTTCTTTTTTTTTTTTCACCATCCTCTCTTCCATTTCCCTAAGTAATTATGGTCCAACCACTTCTCTATCCTCTAGGTTTTCCCATCTCACTGGTGTGTTTTACTTTCTTCCATAAAGCACCTCAAATGAGCTCATGTTTAGAGAATCTTGATACCCATTTTTGTAAGAAAACTCCACCAAATGTAAATAATCCTCCCATTTTGATGGTTTATCCATCACATATATCATTTGCATGTCTTCTATCACCTGATTTACCCTTTATGTCTTTCCATCTAACTCTGGATGATAGGTTGCACTAAAATTCAGATTTGTTCCAAATCCCTTGAATAATCCCTTCCAAAATTTTGATGTAAATTTGGGATCTCTGTCAGACACAATTTTCTTAAGCACAACATGTAGCTTAGCAATCTCTCTCATATAAATATCAATAATGTTAGTTGTCTTGTGAGGGAGATTTATTGGAATAAAATGGGTAGCTTTAATAATCTTATCCACCGCCACCATCATGGAATCATGTTTCTTGTTCTAAGAAGCGTGGTGATGAAATGCATTGTTACAACTTCCCATTTCCACTCAGGAATGGGAAATGTTTGTAGAAAATTAGTTGAGTGTCTATGCTCCTCCTTGACCTTTTGACATTCCAAACACCTGGAAATAAAATCAACAAATTATTTCTTCTTGCCTCGTCAATAATATTGGCTCTTGACAACTGCAATAGTTTTCTAGTAACCTGGGTGCCCATCATAATGAAAATTATGCATTTCTTTTAATATCATATTTTTCAATTGATGAGAATTTGGCACATAAATTCTACCCATATACATGATGATTTCATCCTTTTTCAGCTTATAGTATATGTTTTCTACTGTAAATTACCTTGTTGAAAATTTTCCTTTGTTTCCATGTACTATTGATATGATTTTGTAACCTCTAGAATTTTTTCTTTCAATTATGTTTGATATATGCTAATGGTTGTAGCATGTATCTCATGCACCCTTTTTCTAATTTCATCAACCACCATGTTCTCTTTACCTTTGATATGCTTTATATATAAGTCATATTCACTAAGGAATTTCAACCATATGGTTTTCCTGACATTTAAAGTTGGTTATCCAAGTAAATATGTCAGACCAATATGTTATGTCCTCACTTCAAATATTTTCCCCATGAGTTAGTGCCTCCACATCTTCAGGGAATGCACTATGTCTGCCAATTCCAAATCATGAGTAGCATAGTGTCTTTCATGCTCCTTTAATTTTCTTGATTCATAGCATACCACATGCCCATTTTGACTAAGAACTCCACCAAGTACTTCTTTACATGCATCAATGCATAATACAAATTCTTCATTAGGATCAATAATTCTCAAAATTGGTGCATTGGTTAACAAATATTTCAAGCATTGGAAACTTCTTTCACAATCCAATGTCCACTCAAACTTCACACCCTTATTTTGCAAGGAAGTGATTGGGTGTGCAATCTTTGAGAATCCCTCAATAAATATTATGTAGTAATATGAAAGCCTCATGAATGATCTCACTTCATAGACATTCCTTGGTGTTGGACACCCTTCAATGGACCTTATTTTTTCTGGATCCACTGTTATCCCTTATTCTGAAACGATATGACCCAAATAATGAATCTACCTCTGGTAGAATGATTAGTTGCTCAACTTGGAATACAACTGATTCTATCTCAATATATGTAGCATCATCCTCAAGTGTTTCTCATGCTCTTCTTCATATTTTGAGTAAACAGGTATTTCATCAAAAAATAGAATGAGAAACTTATCCAAGTATTCTATGAAAATACCATTCATTAGACACACGAAGGAAGTTGGTGCATTTGACAACCCAAATGGTACCACTATGAACTCATAATGGCCATACCTCACTCTAAAGGTTGTCTTTCTAATGTATTATTCTTTAATTCTCACCTGATGATAACCTAATTTGAGATCAATCTTGGAGAATATATTATCATCTTTCAACTGATTAAAGAGGTCATATATCCTTCAAAAATGATATTTGTTCTTCACAGTTACCTTGTTCAACTATCATAAGTCAATGCAAAGCCTCAAGGTACCATCTTTCTTTTTCACAAACAACACTCGGGCACCCCACGGTTACAAACTTGGGTGTATATTCCCCTGCTTTAAAAATTCCTCAAGTTGCATTTGCAATTATTTCAACTTTGGTGTACTCATGCTATAAGGATTCTTGGATATAGGGGCTTCTCCAGGAATCATATTTATGGAGAAATCAATATCTCTCTTGGGTGGAAACCCCAATATTTATTTAAATACATCTTCATATACCTTTATGATTGCATAATCTTAAATACTTGGCACCTTGTATTTGGGTGTCTCTTCCATATGTGAGATGAAAATATTTGGCACTCTTTCCTAAAATGTTTCTTCAGCTAGAAGGATGAAACTTCTCTAATGGTTACTTCCCTATGAATTCTCTGAATTGCCCTCAATTTGTGTTCCTCATCTAAGCAAGTAAATTCCTTATTATAGCAGTGTAGGACAACATGATGTTTGTCCAACCAATCCATATTGATTAGGAATTTATATTATCCTAAAAGTATGATGTTCAAATATTCCCCAGTTCTCAGTCCATTCATTTACATTGGATATGTTTTAACCATCTCATTAATTTTCCTTTTAGCTTCTATAGCTAGTTGCACCAACCAAGGTTTTCCAATCTTGCTTCTTGGAAATTGAAATATTTCCACCATCTTAGGATCTAGATAACTATGACTAGCTCCATAATTAATTAAAATAGCAATGGGTTGGTTGTTGATATTACCTTCCACTTCAATCATATGTGGTTGAAACTTAGCTTCCTTGTTATCCAGGGATGCATAGATCCTAGGTACATTTATACCCATGTCTTCCATTATATCATCCTGTTGTACATTTTGAAAAGTCCTCACTTTTTTACATCTTTGAGGGAAATATTTGTACATATGATCTCCCCCACAACCCCAACATTGAATAGGTAGTTTCCTTGGTATTTTCCCCATTGTCTCGGCCATTCTGGGTTCTTTAGGAGTTGGTTTTCCCTTACTATTGTTTTTTAAGAATGATGGCTTGGTCCCCTTCTTCCTATGCTCCATCTTTCTCCTCTTCTTGTCTTCCCAATCCTTTTGGATTGTCACTCTTCCTCTATGTTGATCATAAAAGAATTTATCACTCCTTGTAGTTTCCTCTAGTCTCTTAGAGTCATCATACTGTATATTATCACTGATAAATTATGGATGCCCACTCAAGTACCTCTGAATCTTAACATGTTCATCCATGATTAAATAAACATATTTAAAGAGATCTAAAAACTTCCTTTCATACTCATCTATGGTCATGCTCCTAATATTGAGTTCAAATAACTTCTTCATTTTATTATCATAGTATCATTTGGTTAAGTATTTATTTTGGAAATACCTTTTAAATTCTCTCCAAGTAACCTTCTTATTGTCAATGTGTTGCACTTGCGGAAACTGGTCCCACCACATTGGTGTTTTTCCATTGAGTTGGTAATTGGAAATTATCCCTTCTTCCTATGAAGATTAATTATGAAATTGAAAATACTTCCTCATTCCCAATAGCCAAGTATCCATGTCCTCATCCTTATTGTTTTCACCATCAAATGTAGGAGGATTGATTTTATTCATTTCTCCCTATAGCTCATCCACCCCAGACCTCCTCGTATTCTTCCTAACATGGGATATGCTTGAACTACTGTGTGCTCTTCTAGATGAATTCCTTGGAGAGTGATGGTGATGTCTGCCAATGCTTCTTATCCTTCTTATCTCATCGTGATACCCATGATTCCCTGATTTGCTTGACTCAGTCTCCTTATCCACCTTCTTCTATATTTTGTCCAAGCTCTACATTAACTTGATGTTGAATCCTTATTGTTGTTCCTTGGCTTTCATAACCCTAAAATTATCATATTTATAACTTTTTACACCCTTTTGAAAAAAATTTATGGTCTCTACCAAGTTCATGCTTTCTTCCTTTCCTTCTATATGTCCATTTGAATTTGTACCTTCATTACCCATACTGACATACATCCCTTTGATCTCATCTTCATGGTCATAAGCCCTCTTTTCATATTCCAGGTCTTCCATGCTTCTAAACTCTTTTTTGATATAGTTCTAATCTAATTGTTGTTAACTCTATAAAATGTGCAAGAAACAAGATGTTTTAGACTAAATAAAAATGAAATTTATAATGACTAGGCACACTTCCTCTCTATGAGAGTTTCAAAATACTTTATTTCGATTCCTTGTGAATTTAATATTCCAATTATTTTTTTCTTGGTGGATATATGGAATCTTCTATCCAATACCTTCTCAACGCCTGATTCCTTTCTCAATTATGAGTCTTGAGCATAAAGTTATGATCATTTGACCAATACCCATGGATTCCTTCTATCCACACCTTAACCAGGTGCGATTATGAACTGTATTTTAAGTATATTTTTGTACCTGCTCTTTGAAGTTTTGGCATGATCCCAATTGGGTTCCTTCATCATCCTAATTTGGAAAATATTTCCAAGTTTAACCTCTATCTGGGTTTTGGTCTACTAGATACAACCTACTGAAGTTTCAGGCCAATTAATATTTTTGGCCATGAATGCTATAGTCGCATTCTATGCCCTCCTATACATTTTTATGCACCCAAAATTTTAATTTAGCTCCATGGCTATCTTCTTTGGCTCAATATCTTCCCATGGACTACTCTTTTGCTCCAATCGGATTCCAGAGAAAGAATTTATGACCCTCATAAGTTAATTGGGTCTTAAAATTTACCCTCTAGTATTTGGGTTGTAACTCTCTCATACGAATTTCGTTTGACAAATGGTTTACACCATTGGAAACATCTGTCTGAGCTCTAATATTCGAGGTGTAGAAATTGTGTGTCCCATAAGGATAGACAGTTTCTAATTCAAATTCTCAAAAATGTCATTAAGGCCTCTGAAAATGGCCTCCAAGTTGAACACCCGAAAATCACTATAACTTTATAGTAATTTTCCATTTTTTTTGTAATTTCTAGAGGAATTATGTTGAATGGATTTCTCACGAGGAATCCTAAGTCTACCTGGTATCGTGAGTGGTGCCCTGTTGGCCTATGGTATCCTTGGCCCTACCTCGTCAACTTCTACCTTCTTCTTCCTTAGCTCTTATCTCTGTCACTAACACATACATACTAATTTGTGTCCCCCATAGGCCCTTGGCTACCATGTGGTGCCTTTGTATTGGGTTCCAGGGATGGGCGGACCCCATCCTGCACCTATTCACCATGTGCATGTAAAGTTGTGTGCCATTTTAATCAGACGATGGAGGATCGCAGGGCATCAATGGTGATCAATGATCATAATCGCATTGCAGGCCCCGCAACTCACCGACCATTAACCAAGGGGGGAGGGGACACCAAACCTAATGATGGTTTCGGCATAGGTGATGTGGCGTACAACCATGCATTGCATCCCCCCTTCCTAGTGTTATCCTAACCACACCGGACCCCCCCTACAATGAGTTTCTGTGGGTCCGACTCATGGTTACACTAGTAAGGCAAGCTCTACTACTCCAACTCCATGTCAACCACCACTACTGCCTCATACCCACTACACCTGCCACCATGGAAATACACATCACTCTCAACCACGTCATCTTACATGTACCCTCCACATCATGATGATGTCATCGTACAGGAAAATTCCCAATTTTGCCTATTTTGAAATTTTCCCAATTTGTCCAGAAACGCTGAAATTGTATAATTTTGAAATTTCTTTTTCAGGTCGACATGGAAACTCTGCACCGAACTTTGTGTGGCCAATTCTGGTCCTATGAATAAAAATTTAACCTTTGCACACAAATTTCGACCTCCTACAATTCGAATTCACCATAATTTAACTGTAGGATTTGGGGCTTTTTCCCAGAAATGTCTAATTCCTCCCAATTTCACCATGAGTGTTGTATAAATTTCCAATTTCGACCATCTACAGGCCCGAATTTTCCTAATTAAATATTTAAATTGGATACTTTAAACTTTTGGGCTCAATTTTCCCCAATTCCGCATGAAATTACTTTGATTTCCTTGTAATAATACTGTCAAATGATTTGTATACTTCCTCTTTCCAAAATTCCATCAACAGTTTGTCTACGTAATCTAAAATTTTACTTCTACGCTCTATTAATTAGTCCATCGAGACTCAGTGTTGAAAACTTGGCTCTGACACCACATTATAGCATATCTAGACCCCTTTTGTGCAATGCCACATAAAAATTTTGAACTCTGATACTAATTTGATTAACGGAAATGATTTGCAACTGCACAAATTAATGCAAAATAACAACAAATATATATACAACATATATAGAAAAACCCATGAGAATACATGAATAAATATTAACACAACACATAAAATTGGCATACAATGAACACTTATCTTTGGTAAAAATAACACCAACTGTGTGCAAACCTTTCACGATCCTCCCAACCAAGGATAATTTTAAGGATGAAAATTTATATTAAAATGTAGAAACACGGGCTAATCTTACTAGTCCATAACATGCAAAATGTAAAATGTTTGGAAATAGTTTTGTAAAAATATTCAAAGTTCTAAGGATTTTATACAATTTCTATAAAATTTTGGCGATTTTTAAGGTAAAATAGTTTTATTCTATGGAATTTGGGTGAATCATTTTTAGAAAAAATGGAAATTGGTGAATCTTTTTTTGAGAAAAACCATGGAAAATTAACCCATTGATGAAATATATCCCCTAAAATCATCTATGCTCCCAACCTTAGACCACACTACTCATAACTCTCAGTAGTGGGTCACCTCCGTGCTGGGGATAAAACTCCACCTCGATATAGGATTCCTAACCAATCTAAGGTATTTTAGACAATAGTAAAAAATCAAAATCATGTACCAACTCAAACTATTAGTCTACAGTCCCTCATAACCCACATGCCTGTCCCACCCCACGAAGTGTGCCCTTTCTCTGCTCAAAATTCCTTTGACTACCCCACTTCCCTTATGGGGCTTCAACAACAGGCCGGACATGAAGTTTCAGATCCCTGTAGCTGCAGCTTGGCACCTCAGGAAATCAATTCCCAACAGTTCTCCCATCTGGAGAGAATGATCACAGGCCTAACAAATCGCTTCTTCAATGTCTTATGAGCCTAACAAATTGCCTCTTCAATCTAGTTCCAATGCTTTCCCTTGTACATGTACAGGTACAGGTAATGGAAGCATGAAGTACGGCTGGTAAGAGAGGGTGATGGTAAAAATCATAATGGAATGATGGCCAAATGACCTAAATCCCCCCAATTATATTTTCATGTTTCCAACTTGACACATGTCATGTTGGGAGCTAGCTTGGGTCTACATGCAATATGTTTTCCCAATTTAGAACTTAATATATATTTTATATCCATAGCTTTAAACTTTGTACTTTAGGAATAT
>JASDQU010222172.1:0-10743 GCA_032191745.1 Picea mariana
TTCACCATAAGGGGACCACTTTGGAGTTCATCCATATTTAATTCTTATCAACCATGACAAAAAAATCATGAGTCATGTTTACATCAAACAATATTGGGTCCATTACCCAAACCTTTGTGATACGGGTCTTTCTTCAAGGGTTGACATCAATGACAACCAACCTTAATCAACAGGAAGTCCATACATACGTGAATCATACCTTGTTTTTTATTGACTAGCATAGGATTTGACACCCATTGAGTCAATTGGACGGGGTAGATGAAACCATCTTTAAGTAGTTTCTCTACTTCTTCTTTATAGATGTTTCTTTCCTAGGATTGACCGGACGAAGCTTCTGTCGGACCGGCTTAACATCAGGATAAGTCATGATTTCATGTTCAACGATTCTTGGATCTATGCCTGGAATTTCCTCGTAAGACTAGGCAAACATGTCGTGGAATTCTTTAAATAAATTAGTGTAGATTTGAATCTCCTCGGGGGAGTAGTCCGCTCCAACAAAGATATTCTCCATAACGCCAGGGGTTCTCTAGATGTCGATAGGTATTGCTTCATCTATTTTTGCCATATTTCCTTTAGCTTTAACTACATGCGTTGTCAAAGGATTGATAGGACAAGATTTATCTCCATTCATAGTCAGAGTGAATTCACCTGCTTCAATTCATCTTAACTCTGGGAGGAAGTAATATCTATTATGAATATCATCCTAGGGTTTGTCCGGACTAGTCATTACCTCAATAATCACCTCGTCTGAGGGCAATACTAAGTCTAAAGAATCTGTATCAGCAAGGGAACCTTGAGCCCAAATAGACTCGGGTCGGGTCGAGCTTGAGGTCGGCAGAAACTTGTTGAATAATCGAGTATACAGCTTCTGTCGTAGATAGAGGCATGTCCATACCATGGTGCTCTGTCCCTTCCATCGTGGATGATGGGGAAGGAAGAGTCCACGGATCATTAAAGTATATCGTGCGAAATGACGAGAGTTGAAAAATTTCAGCCCGAGGCTGGTCAGGGACAACTGACATGAAATGGACATTGTCGATCGGAGGTGGGTAATCTAAAGTACCCATCAAAGGTGGGAACAAACCAAACCCTAAATTGACGATGTTGGCTTGAGGGTTGTCAATCATTGGGACCGTGGAGACCCCTGATGAAGGGTCAGGACGAGAGAAGGATAACTGATCAATGGTCATGATCTAGCCCTTGTGTGGACACAACAAGACCTGAAAAACTGTCGCGACTACTACTTGCATAACATAGTTCCAACTCAGTCCTAACAAAATATTGTAGTCAAGAGATGCATCGACCACTTTAGCTTCGACGCACACTGTTTTTCCCCCTAACTGCACGAGGAAAGAGGGAATGATCACATGTGGTTGGAAAGAATGATCATCAAAATCTATAAGAAGAGTAGGTGATGGAGACAAAATGGGTTGGCCGATGGACTTCCAACACGCCAAAGACATCACGCATGTCAAGGCATCCTCATCCACCATTGTACGAAAAATATTCCGGGAAACATTTTTCGTGGTGTAAGCCACTACGATTTGAAAATCTATGTGGTAAGGAAGACGAGGTTTTAAGTTGGTCGTATCAAGCATGATCGTTCCCAAATTACAATTCTCAGTAGATCCTAAGGAAGCTAATAGAGCCTTTCTCTGGGAAGGGAAACTCTGGAGGACTTCCAAAGTAGACATCGCACAAGGGGTTTGTGATAAATCCTCCACCACAAAGTAGTTATGGGCGACCCTTGCATTTGGATTGTGAGAAGCTTTCTTGAATGCACCTTTTGGGATGCGGTTCATTATTTCGCCTAACGTCTTCTCAATCTGGAGAGGAAGAGGTGGGCTTTCGGCTTCTTTACCCTTCTCAGAGGTGCTTGGATTTTCATAATCATGCGCTCTAGTCGATATATAGGCATCACCTTTCATCATATACACATTTGTGGATGAAGTATTACTCGCAGATGGAGGGGGTCCTTGACTGCCCCCTTCCGTGCTCGAGGAGTCTTTAGTTAGATTTGCCCGTGTGGAAATAGGTTTGTTAACACGATAGGTTTTTGTTGTGCCAATAACTTCTAGGCCTCCGCAAGCCGAGGGAACTGATGGGTTGGGTGGTGAACCTTGCAAAGATTACAAGGATACTTCAACTTCTTCTTTTCAGTGCCGCCCCTGCCAGCATTATCGGTGGGTTTCTTATCCCCCTTACCCTTCTTTTGTTGTTTCTTCTTTCCATCAGGCTACTGGGTGGCCTTTGGGTTTGTCATTTTCACACTGTGTACATCTGACTTTTGGGTAGGGGGAATAGCCGAACCGGTGGTCTGGTTGGCCAATGTCTGCTATATCGACAATTGTTGCAATTGATTTGACAATGGATCAGCAGGCTTCGTTTGTGATGAACCAATGATGTCGTCGACATGTGGTCCAGACCTCTGTCTGGTCTTGTCAAGTATTAACCTCGGTGCATCTGGAAAAATTTCTTAAAGTAAACCAGACTGAGAGTAAATCAGCTCTAGTTGTTGAGCTCTCATTATCGCGTCTTCCTTGGAAAACACCCCAGATGTTGAGACGTCTTTAGATAATTGTGGTACCAAAGACTTAAGGAACCACTCTAGCAGGAATGTTAGTGGGACTATCACTTTTATCAAACTCCTCTAGCATCTCCATTCTCAAATGTGATCCGAGATATGGTCTTCTTTTGTCTTCTCAAAGTTGGCCAGCAATTCAGTGTCGTCGTCGTATCTCACAGGTAATTGGAAATTGTTTAATAAATCCATTGCCAATTCATTGAAGGAAGAGTATCGTGAGCAGTTGAGCTCGATGTACCATTTCACAGCACTCCCTATGAGAGTGCATTGAAACAATCACAATTGGAAGGAGTCGTACCTCAAAGAGTTAGACGAGCACCATAAGTGGAAAGTAGTCACATGATCTCCAGGATATTTGTTAGGCTTGGCCTCAAACTTTGGAATGTCCGAAGGAAACTTGGTCAGCATAGGAGGCCAACTAGGATCATGACAAATCAGGTCATTTAATAACCTTGTCAAGTCTTGCAAGTGCAGAGTTGCGAGAAAGGGTAGTTTGGGTTGTGGATTGTAACCAGGGAAAAAGGATTCTAGAGTTTGGCTGGCACCAAGTTGCCAGGATAAGTTAGGTTGTAATAAACATGGTCGTGATCGGAGTATGGATTATGTGATTATTGAGACATCATCGGTTGATTCCCAAAATAGGACGTAAAGGGTTGGGTTTGCGTCACATTCCAAGGATTTTGGGAAGGGATGCCCCCTGTCGATCCGATGGGCATAGGTGTTGAGCCTTGACTGGGGTTCCACTGAGAATGGAAGGGGTTTCCCCTGATCGACATCCCTGACAAGGGAACTGGTCCCTGCCACGAATTCCAAGGTCCTTGTGAGGAAGGAATTCCTAAGTTTGCCCCCTGTGTAGGAATAGTACCATGTACAGGATGTGGTTGTCCATAACCGGGGTTACCCTCGGACGATACAGAAGATTATGAGAAATCGTTGTGACCAAACGCATTGAATAAAGAGAACGGTTTCGAACCAACCGGCATGTTATAAGAAGAGAGTGCTTGACTACCTGCTCCAAACAAGTTTACGTTTGGCCTAGCGGAGTGTTGATGAACACCGCCGAGAGAGGGGGACAAAGGGGATATATGACCCCCGCCATAAGGGAAAGCGATAAAAGGGGTTGAAGTGCCCCCCCATAGATCCTTGTAGAGGATCATTGGAACTCCTTTCCCCTAGATCTAAAGTCTGTAGAGTGGAGGAGGAAAGTGTAGTACTCGTCCTAAAGCCATGCATCCTGTATGAGAATGGAGGGCCTATCACACTATGGGTAAATAGAGCAATGATCGCCACCATAGACGAAATTGAACCGCTTCCCGAGGTAGAAGCGATTGAGACCATAGTGGCCCGGACCGATGACTGTTGATTAGGGGGTGGAACACCCCCTGTAGCGACGGTCGTGGAGCGAATATGAGTATTCCTTGAAGAAGTAGCAGGGTTTGGTTCCATTGCTGCTTGAGACACTATGATTTGTTCCTCTAGAAACAGATGTTCTCCTCTCAATGATGGGTCAATCACAGTTTCCTGTAACCCGATTGTCTCAAAAGACCCTTGCTGGTCTAGTTTTCTCCTTAGTGGTGGTGGGGAGGGTTCGAGGTCAATCGGCGGCAGGTCCAAAAGCCTTCACGACCAGTGAAACTCCTGATCCTCCACTGTGTGAGAATATCAAAGACACACTAGGGATATCTGTAATCATTTGAAAACTAGCACGCACTAGAAAAGGTACCTATGAGATAAAACAAGCAGTCACTAGCTAGTTGGAAGAACAATTACAACAACCAACACTAGAGCAACTTATCGGTGCAAGTGCAACTCGAATACGAAAGAACCCTCTGGATATACTCTGAAAAGCGTGGCCCAATGTCTGTCTTAGGTACCATGGTATACCCCCACAGTAACCTATGTAAGTCACTAGAATGATAGGCAACTAGGTTACTAGCGCGCAAACAGTCACCAGGCGGGTACAGTTAATAGTCGGGTGGACCGCAATGATTAGGGTATCAAGCCCAAAACCTATCAAGGGTATCGAAAGCAAGTGTTCTAGAAGATGACTGAGGACCTCGAATAGATTTGAGACCCATGAAGCTCTGTGGCAAATGCGATCAACGAAATCCCAAGATAAGCCCTCTATATGCGTTCCCCACTACGCTTGGTCCAGCTTTGGAGGGGTTATCTCCACTACCTTTCTGCACATGACCTCATGTTTATCCCTTGTGTTAGAGGGGGGTCTCGGATAAATTTCACAATACTGTACTTTTAACACTCCCTAGCACAGACTCATATGTTTTTTTTTGCAACCTTGAAGAGTTTCCTCTCCAATCTTAAATCAAGGCTCTAGCCTAGACTAGTTGATGGACCCTATAAACATAAAGTCTAGTTGATTTTAATTAATCATTAACTTTAGTGGTTTTCTTAAGTCAAATGGAATGAAAGTGAAACCAGTGATTTTTTTTAGAGACGAAAGAGAAGAGCATATAATGAAACTGGAAACAAATTACTTTTTCACAAATTCAAATTTGCACATTCAAACTCTTTAACCAACTTTTCAAACTTTTTTTTTTCTTAAAATATTTTAACAGAAAACTCAAAACAAGCTTTCACTCGACTACGAGCTACTTATTGTCCTAAGTCGGTCAGCCAAGAATTTATGAAAGAAATCTTTTTCCTGATGATTAATGCAAACAACCAACTACTTAACCAAACCAAGAAATAAAGGAAATTTTTTTTATTGTTTAATGCTTGAAAAGCAAAAAAGGAAAAATGACAACAAGTAAAGACCAAGAAATGAATTCTGGCCTAAGCGCAGATTTGAAAGAGTGACTGACAATAACATAAAAGTTGATTAAATAAGACTCTCAAACTTGTCTAAAAACCCTATTACAGAAAAACAGAGGAAAAATTTTAATGAAAAAGAAAGCTATGTTGTAATCAAACCTAAGCTACAAACTACTATGACAGAGACCTAGACTAGATCAAGAAAATCCCTGAGAGGTGTGACCCCTGACAGGGAAGAGGAAGACTGGCTCTTCTAAAAAAAAATAATTCTCAACAGGTACGCTACTGACAGTTCAACATCTAGTGTATGTACGCGGGTTGTGCAAGGTTAGGGAGCATGTGCCTGCGTGCAGGCCCACTACAGGCCGTGTGCACCTCTGCAACTCCTCAAAAATTGAAAAACAAACAATCAAGCACTGGCATGGAATATTTGTATTGAGAACCAGAATCCCTTGAAGACACAGAAACTTACTTTGACAGAAAAAGATGCAAGGAAACCTTGTTAAAAACAAGCTAATCTGAGGTTATACCTAGGATACAAACTGCAATGATAGAGACTAGAACTAGATCCAGAAAACCCCTGAGAAAGATTACTTCTGACAGGGAAGAGGATGACTGCCTCTCTAAAAAAAAAAAAAATCTTAACTCAATCACGCAGCTAACACTTCATCAGCCAGCGTATGCACGCGGTCGGTATAAAGGTAGGGCATGTATGCACACATGCAATCCCACTAGAGGCTGCATGCACCTTGTGACTTTCTATAAAAGAAGAAAGACAGTCGAGTAATGAAAGCAGGGAGTACTGGTATGGAAGACCAGAATCCCTACTAGCTCAGACTCTTGCAGAAACTCAGAAAAAAGGTAATAAAACCAATTTAAAACACCCAAAAAGTATCCCCAAAAACCCTAGAGATTTCCCCAGTACGGTCGCCAATTCGGTTGTGGGTGGGAAATCCCCCTATAGACTAGCACTAAGGGTTTAGTAATGCATGCAGAAAATAACCTTCGAAAGTCTCCTACTTTTTACTATTATCCCGACATAGACCCCACATTAATGCATAAAACACAAGGATAAAAGGATCCGGTAACTCTACCTTGAACTCCTCGCTTGGTTTTGATCCTTTTGCATTCAGTTGCTCCTTGACTACAAGTCTCCTCCCAAAGCTAACCTGCATTCACACACAGACAAACAAAGAACTACAAACATGCATCCCATATATGAATTAGTGGGTTAGAGGTTCCAAAACTATAAACCAAAATTGAATATTGAACACCTCATATGGTAGGATGGGAAAAGTAATTCTTTCTATTAACCTCACAAAAGTCACTTACAATGGTGAGATCGGCTATTGCTCCTCGAATCTGGTCCCAGGCTCTTCTTCAACTGTGCACCAACCGCTTCCACATATGCTTCTCCTCTTCAATTCTCACACAATGGTTGAAAAAGGTTGGGGAAAGGGGAATGTTAAATCAAGTAGAGTTTCTTTACTATTATTTTCCTCTTCCAAATGGGACCCCTACCCCTTCTTTTATAGGATGAAAATGGCTAGGTATTTGGTTGAATGATCGGATGTAGGCGGTCAAACGGTTTTAGGAAACCTACCCGAAAATTTGTATTCCTTCTGCAACTTTCTATTTTTCGTGCTTTTGCAGGTATACGTGGGCTGTAGTGGGTCAGCGAGCGCATACAAGTGTGCAGTAGTGGAGCAAGGCATGTGTGCCTTCAAAAAGGGTGTTTTTAAGAAGAGTTGTCCAGTAGTGGCTTGGAAAAAATGGAAAATGAGATGGCTTGATGCCAAGTATGCATGTCTGGTGAAAATTAGGGTTATAACAGCCATACCCTTAGTTTGTCTCAGAATCACATGATGCATTAGTCCTATTGCATACTCTGGTCCCACTTTCCTCATTGGTAGGTAACCTTGAACCCAGCAGTCGACATTTCATCATTGGTCATTGACTGGGTGGTTTCCCTTGTGTTCAACGGTAAGACATCTATTCACACATTGGATTTGTGCAGTGTCTTGGAGGCCATTAGCCTTATTGGTGTTTTCCTTGTCTTTGTCAGCAGTTTTCCTCATTGGCTTCTATTCAGAGGGTCTTTTTTGTGTACCACTTGCACTCAGCACATGCAAAAGACACACCGAGTTATTGGTTCATGAACATGTTCTTCATCCAATTTCCTCCAAATCATCAAGATCCTGCTTTGTACTTCATTCTGAATGATGAGAGATGCCTTAATTCTCTCCTTTCAGCGGGTCTCCTTCCATCGACTTCAGCTCATTTATTTTGGAAACGAGACCTAGAGTCCTATCAGTACCTAGAGGCTTGTAGTCATTAGTGGCAGGCTCTCTCGCCATCAAAAGTTGGGAATACATCAATGTCTCTTGATCGATGGATTCTTCAAGTGTTTGACCCCAAATCCTTTATTCACCCTTGTAAGAATGTACTTAGTTCCTTGATACCTACTTTAATCATCGGTAGGTTGTCTCATGTTTGTTAATGGTATACCTCAATGATAGGTAATCAAACGAAGTCTCGTTGTGTTCGACTTCAACTCCTTTATTCACATGATGTAGAATTGCACCTTTGGCGGATTGTGTAGAAGAATTGAAGACATTAGTATGTAGTCGTAGCTTTCCTGAGTTGTTGCTACCTTTTCATTGGACCAATACCTATGTGACTTCATTGATCATGGGAGATCAGATTATACTCCATTGTATACAGATATCTTCAGATTGATTTTGAGATTGGTTCTACTGGGCCTTACTCATGACTATGAAATCCTTTGGCATCTAACCACATTTGTATTTTCCTACTCATGGCCATGGACAGTTGTTTGGTATATTTTCACATGGATCTACAGTGTAATTCAAATTGTCATCCATGTATGCAAAGTCAGTACATATTGTAATGAGACACTAATTCTTCTAGCTGGGTCCCCATTACTCCACTTCTAGGTTTTTATAATGTATTTTGGCCATCATAGATACTCCTCTAACCTCACACATTAGGGGGCATCTGTTATATAAAGATTTGCCTCACCCCATGCAATCTTACATAGAAGGCCTTTTTCCATTTCCCTATGCAGACTTGTCATCCCTTTTTACAAATCCCAGAGCTAAAAATACAAATTTTCAACATATACACACCTTTCCTACTATACAGCATGCATATACATAGGCTGCACCACTATAGCCCCTGTACATCAGGAAATGTGCCCAAAAATGAAAAATAGTTTCGGGCTTCCATGTCACGACATGAGATCAATGATCCTTGGCCTTCCATATACTGGAAATGTTCTGAATCGACTCTTCAGTTCCACTTGAAAATATAAATGGGCCAATTTCAAGCTATGGAAAGGAGGAGAAAGAATTCAACTTTGAGAGAAAAGTTACTCTGGAGGAATTATCCACTTCACATTGAGTTTGCATCCCTTTATCCTTTAAGTCTGAACACATTATTCAGCCCCCAATATCTTCCCTTATTGAGTGAGAACTCTATTGTCTCTCTTATATGAGTTTTCCTTCGATGGAGGATTGAAGTGGTGGAGGCCCAGCTAGAAGGAACTTAGTTTCTTGGTTCTGAACCGTGCCAACATGGAATTCTGTAACTTATTCACTTATGTTGATTACATCTTAATAGAAATACTCTTTTCTCATCCAATTGATATCTTGCAAATATTTGAATTATTATTCCATGGGTGTATTTGTTATGAATTTTAATGGATTATGTTATTGAATGTGCTAACATCATATATTATCACCATATGCTTACATTGCTTGGTTGTTGAGGACTAGTTGTAGGTATATTGCTTTGCGTCAAGTGCTCAACGGTGGACTTCATCGAACGTTCGAACGAGGTAGGCCTTTTATCTTGTTTTGTTGGCATATTTGTGTATATATAATACTTGAGAATAGAGTTGATTTCTACATTCATTTCTGTCTGTTGTGATTTTCCCATAGCCATAGAGAGATTTTCCTCGTAACACAAGCACATTCATGAGATTGATGAATGAAGTACTCAAATATTTCATTGGTAAGTTTGAAATTGCGTATTTAGATGATATTTTAGTTTTCATCAAGACTAAAGGAGAACATTTGAGGCACTTGAAGATGGTGTTAAGGAGGTTGCAGCAAGAGAAGCTACTAATAAATCTGAAGAAATGCTCTTTCATGAAGACAAAACTCATATACTTGGGTTTTGTGATCTCTTCAAATGAATTGAAGATGGATTCAGAGAAGGTAAGAGAAATCAAAGAATGGCCTACTCTAATGAGCATATTTGAGGTGAGAATCTTCCATGGATTAGCAAGTTTTTACAGAAAACTCATTAGTAATTTCAATGGAATTTGTGCAACCATACTAGACACCATAAAGAAAAAGCATTGATATTTTAATTGGACAACAGAAGCTGAAAAAATCGTCAGAGTATTGAAAGAAAAGATAACAGAATAGTCAATTATGGTTTGGCCAGATTTCAAAAAGACATTTCAAGTGAGATGAGATACAAGTGGAGTAGCTATTGGTGCAGTCTTGAGCCAAGATAATAAGCATGTTGCTTATTTCAGTGAGAATTTGAATGACACTAAGAGGAAGTACTCAACGTATGATAAGGAGTTTTATGTTGTGATACAAGCTCTGAAAAAATGGAGGCATTATCTTATTCTGAAGGAATTTGTCTTGTATAGTGACAATCGGGATTTACAATTCATAACCAGGCAGGAGAAATTGAACCAAAGACATGCTAAATGGGTAGAATTCATGCAGAATGTTACTTTTGTTACTAAGCAAATTAGTGGTAGCACTAACAAAGTTGTTGATGCCTTGAGCAGGAGATGTCTGATTATGCAGGAATTTCAAGTGGAGACCTTAGGGTTTGAACACCTTAAGGGAATGTATCATAAAGATCCAGATTTTAAGGAGGCTTACGAAGCATGTGAAAACCCTTTGCTAAGGGACATAAGTTGGTGGATAGATTATTTAATCCGAGATGGATTGTTGTTCTAAGGAAACCAACTATGTATGCCAAAATGCTCAATGAGAGACAAATTTTTGAAAGAAAAACATAGTGGAGGATTGGTTGGACACTTCAGCCATGATAAGACTTATGCACAGCTAATTTCTTCATACCATTGGCTAGGTATGAGTTCCGATGTGAACAAATTTGTGGATAGATGTAGAGTTTTCCAATATGCAAAAGGAAAACAACAAAAAATTGGTTTATATCAGCCATTTCCTATTCCATACAGGCTATGGGATGCCATAAGAATGGATTTCATGTTGGGATTTCCAAGAACCCAGAGGGGGAGTGATTCCATATTTGTAGTGGTTGACGGGTTCTCAAAAATGGTGCATTTCATACCATGCCAGAAAACCAGTGATGCTACT
>JASDQU010222173.1:0-17739 GCA_032191745.1 Picea mariana
AATGAGGTTAATCTATTTGAAATAATTTAATAGGAAAAAACGTTTAAATAGATATTATAAAAATATTTTTTTATTTAATTGAATTTAGTTCGTGTGGTTATGAGATGGAGTTTTATTTATTTTTATCAAGTTCTATAACATGTTAAACATATTAGTTCTATAATACATTAAGAAAGATTTGAAAAACATGGTAAATAATTAGATTGGAAAAGATTTGTGAAAAAAATCATTTTGAAAATTTAATATTTTTATGTTTATTTACTTTTGTTAAAGTTATAATGGTAGTTGAAACTTCCGCATAAATCAGTTGTATCTGAAATACATAAAATTTAAAACACTTTAGCACAGGCTTGAATGAGATGAGCATCCTTCTAAACTTCTTACCATTGAGATGGATAACTCTCTCATAATCTCACTTTGTCTATTACATAGATAGGAAAATTCAAAAGGGCATTCGCCATTAATAATGAAATTATTGATCAATACGGTGGAAAGTCAACTCAACGGAGGGTTAAAAATTATTAGATCCACCGAGTTTGATCTTCAGAAGAGCCTTGACGGGTCTATGATCTGAGGCCTTCACTGTTTCAATCGAATCATAATCCTGCACATGGGCTTTGATGTTTGTGGCCGATCTACTTACTCTGTACAAGATTCTGTCCGTCGAGGAAGGGACTCTTTCCCGTAACATTAATACTGCTCCAAGCTGAAAACTACTACCGAAATAAAAATTTGTGGTGATCAAGGAGAATGTGGGGATTAAGAAGAGATTACCTTACCACTTGTGTCATAATTGTCCATTTCAATATCATACTTGCAGGTGGGTTTGAAAGACAACGGGCCTTTGAAGAGACCATGGAATATCTCCCCTCTCTCTGCTTCTCTTGAAAGTTGGTCTTTCGCTCTCAATAGCTATTGGATATATATACATTACAGCATGCAGGCAGTCAGTCAGTCTCTAGTATTATAAGAAGTCGAGCGATCGAATCCTACTTCGATTATTGGGAATCAAAATTACCTTGAGGAGATTTTTATGGATGAGTAGGCTTACGGACTTTTTGCTTCCTTCAATTCTATAGTTGAGATCTCCCAGCTAGACCACCAAATCAGATTGCTCAATGGAAGCGAAATTCAGTGAAGAGGCTGGACGATCCATCGATTGGTTGAGACTTCGGCGAAGCCTGGAAGTATGGCATTATGCCGAAGGAAATATTGCGATCATTTCTCCTACCTTCACGATCGACATCTCTCGTACCCCTGGCAAAGTCGAAAACGTAAATATTGGTCCGGATTGTTCTCTTGAAGAAATCTTAATCTACATTGACCTCTTCAAGGAATTCCGAGACGTATTTGCTTGGTATTACGAAGAGATCTCAGGAATCGACTCTCGTATTGTCGAACATGAGATTAAAAATTATCCGGATGCTAAAACTGTTCGACAACATCTTAGAGCTGTAAACCCTCAGAAGGCCCCTGCTATTAAGGAAGAGGTGGAGAAGCTACTTAATGTTGGCTTCATCTACCCGGTTCCCTTGACTAAATGGGTATCCAACCCCGTTCCTGTTGATAAGAAGTAAGGAACCATCCGTGTATGTATGGAATTTCATGACATGAACAAGGCCTATCCTAAAGACAACTTTCCCACACCTTTCATAGATCATATTCTCGACGAGTGTGTGGGAAGCGAAGTATTTTCTTTTATGGACGGATTTTCAGGATATAACCAGATTCAAATCAAACCTGAAGATCAACACAAGACAACATTTATTTATTCTTGGGGTACTTTTGCATACCTTAAAAATGCCTTTTGGCCTTAAAAATGCCAGAGAAACCTTTCAACGTGCCATGACTTTCGCTTTTCACGATCTTAAGCACATAGTCGAAGCTTACCTTGATGATCTTACTACTCACTCTTGCAAGAGAGTGGATCACGTTATACACCTTCACCTTGTTTTTGAAAGATGTCATTATTATAGAATCCGGTTGAACCATCACAAGTGCATCTTTTGCGTTAAGTCTGGTCATCTTTTGGGTTTTCTAGTTTCTGAGATTGGGATCATGGTAGATCCACTGAAGGTTGAGGCAATACTTCGATTTCCTCCCCTGCGCATGATTAGACAAATTCAGTGTTTACAGGGGAAATCTAACTTTATTCGTTGGTTTATAGTGAACTATGCCACTATCATGAAGGGTTTCATGCATCTTTTGAAGAAGAACACCCCTTTTATCTGGGATGAGCGAGCCCAAGAGTCCTTCGATGCCTTGAAGAAAGATTTGGAATCGAAACCTTTGTTGAAGCCTCCTGACTACAGTTGAGATTAATTTCTTTATATCGTCGCGTCTGAGGATACGGTTGGCATGGTGCTGGTTAAGGAGGATGATGAGCTCCATGAGCATGTCATCTACTATCTTAGTCAAACTTTAGTCGGTCCTGAACTTAATTACTCTCACATTGAAAAGCTAGATTTGGCTGCTGTTCGTACAGTCCAACATTTGCGTCACTATACATTACTTTGCAAGACTATTGTGGTTGTTGATGTCAATCTATTTCAATACGTCCCTACTAGGCATATCATAGGGGGAAAATATAATAAATGGATTGTCATTTTAAAAGATTTTGATCTCGATTTCGCTTCTGCGAAATCCAATAAATCCCTAGTCTTCGCTGAATTAATATACGATTTTCCACGATTAGATGAGAATGTTATCCATGTTGATTCGTTCGCAGATGAACACATTTTTCTTGTCTCATCGTTTGACCCTTGGTATGGAGACATTTTTCTCTATCTTCAGTGACACTTTGTATCACTGAGGAATAGACAATATCTTGTGTCGTTGTTTAACTCATGGAGAGGTTGAGTCTATCCTAAACGATTGCAACAGTGGGGCCTGTGGTGGTAATCTATCCGGGCTTGCGATAACCCAAAAATTTTCGTGAGTCGGTTATTTTTGGTCTACCATATTTAAAGATTGTATTGAAGCAGTTAAGAATTGTCACCCTTGCCAGGTGTTCACACGGAAAATGCGCTCGCATCTAACCCCTCTTCACCCAGTCATTACCGTTGGTCCCTTCACCAAGTGGGGGGTGGACTTCATAGATTGCAACCCAACTTCGGCTGGGGGGAATCAACACATCATTGTGGTTGTTGACTACTTTACTAAGTGGGTCGAGGCCATGCCTATTGTTAAATCTGATGGGAATACTACTGCCTTCTTCATTTTTAATCATATTATTACTCAGTTCGATATCTCGAGTGATATTTTCATTGATCCTGGCAGTCACTTTTAGAATGAGATGATGGAAGAACTAGAAGCTAAGCTAGGATTTAGACATGGTCATTTTTCACCTTATTACCCCCAGGAAAATGGACAAGTAGAGGCCGTCAACAAGTCTCTCAAGACCATTTTGCAAAAAACTGTCAGTCAGAACAAGTTCGACTGGCACATCATGCTATATCGTACACTTTGGGCATACCGAACCTTGGTCAAGACTGCCACTAGATTTTCCCCTTTCCAGTTAGTACATGGTGTGAAGTCGATTTTACCTATTGAATGTGAAATCCCTTCTCTTAAGTTGGCATTCGCGCTCCTACCTGACACTTCCGATATCGAGCGACGCCTTGTACACCTAGAGAGTCTTGATGAGCAACATCGAGACGCCTCTATGGCTATCAAGGCGAACAAAAGACGTGTCAAGGTCCAATATCATAAGTTTGTCTGTCCTCGATTGTACGATGAGGGTGACTTGGTCCTCTTGTATGATCAAGCCAAAGAACCACTGGGGGCAGGCCAGTTTAAACCCATGTGGCACGGTCCTTATATCATGCGACGTGTGTTAGAAAAATGAGCCTATGAGTTAGAAGATTATGAAAGGAATAAGTTGGTTGAGCGCAGAAATGGGCTCTACTTGAAAAGATATTACGCTTGAGCCCCAGGGTTAGGTGAAACTCTTTGTATACTAATGTAATTTAGTGTATATATCTTTTTCTTTTTGTCTTCGGGTTACTTATCGATTTTTCATTTGGTTGACAGATGTCAATGGAGTCTTCGGTCTACCTAAGATTCACAGATGGAGCTAGTCGTCATACACAGAACCTGGCTTCCATCGCCTGGGTGGTTTACTCACCTGAGGGTCTACTGGTGTCTTCAGGTGGTGTATGCCTAGGGCCATCCACGAACAATGTGGCCAAATATAGTGTTGTTATAGAACTTTTACGCAATATTATCTCACATGGAATTCGATGTTTAGAAGTTCACCTGGACTCCCAGTTAGTAGTATGTTAGTTGAACGACAGTTATCGCGTGTGTGATCCTACTTAACTCCAATGATTCTTATGGGTATGTCTTTTAGAATGACAGTTTGATTTTATTACATATTATCGTATTCCTAGAATTTCTAATCATATATCTGATGCTTATGCTAATTTCATCTTAGATTGTCATTTTTCACATCATTAAAGCAAAGAAAACCATTTCATCAATGTACACATTGTAAAATATAAGTAAAGCCGAAGATCCCTTTTTATATATTTCAAAAAATATGGTGTTATAGTACAAAATTGGGGCTAATACCCTCAATACACATATACAGTCGTCTCCCCAGTTCCTTCGTTGATGTCACGGGAAGCCTTCTGGCCATCGCAAACCCATGTCTGTGTTACACAAATGTCTAGTCAATACTTAAGCACCATCCAAAAATATTTTTGTTCTATTATACAAAAAATACAAAAAATGAAATATGTAAAAATACTTGACATACCTATGTCACCGTAAGCGGTCCCTGGTGGGAGTGGCATGTTTGAATCTCCTCTGGATTCGATCCCCTCGTAAGGATAGTCATCCAAAGTGACGACCTGTCACTGCCACTAGTAGAAGAAATCCTCATTGTAGGGTGTCGGAACCCTACCTCCCCCCTGTCACCTCATTACCTCGGTCCATAGTGCCATGGATGGATCATGAGGTCCTCTCGGAAGAATCTCGACTCTAGGTCCCAAACCTGAAACCCACTTGAAAAAGAAACAACATAGGATAGAGGCAAACCTGAAATTTCTTTTACTTCCCTGTTTGCACTCTGTCAACTGGATCTTCATGTTTTCTAGTAGTGAGGTACACCAGTGATATACAGTGGGTATCATACACTGCACTGCATAGAACATGAGTGACCTCAATTCCTTGTGCAACGAGGCCGAACCTGTGATCCTGGTTAATACTAGGAAAATAATCTTCAAGCTCAGATTGTTTAATGCCCGGATATGGAGCTGACTCCCTACCTTAGGAGTCCCTGCTACACAGTGGGCATCGATATATTCCTCTATCTTCATCTCGCTCCCTGCTCCCCGTGATTTGAAGTTTACAACCTCTCCCCGATGTGATAGACCAGTCATAAAGTAAAGGTCCTCTACTTCAATTCTCAATGGTTTTCCATCAAGATTGAAGCTCTCACTCTCAGGGTCCCAGTAACCCACAAACATCTCGAGAAACCTCACTTGGGCTCTCATTTCTTTGAGCGCCCAAAATTTATACCAGCCACATCGCTTTAAGGCCATTTGGGCCCCTAGATCTCGATCTACAGTAGCATCAACCTCCTCATGCTCTCTTTTTCTCCATTCAAGAACCATCCTGCCAAGGACAAATAAAAAATTGAGTTAGAACCCTTTAAAATTTTTGTTTGCATGCCTGTATGTAGCCTACTTCAATTACAGTTGTGTGTAGGGATTGATATACACTCCCTGTGGTTTACACAGGGGTGTATACCTCGTCGTATACGTGACCTCATTGAAGGCAACCCGCGTACACCAAAAATCATATTGTGTGCCCTCAATAACTAAAACTGTGGAACCTAATTCAAAAATTTAATCCACTGAAATTGAAGAGGATGAGAATAAGAATTACCTGATCTAGACGGTTTGTGATTTCATTTCCTAGTGCTCCAACAATCGTCATTTGAATCTCAGAGGTATTTTGGTCCAATTTGCACTAGTTGGGTAAAAATTCAAAATGGTATAGTAATTTTTTATTTTGTTACTATTTATAAATTATTTTTACCCACTTTCTATGGTTTTAAGCCATTTTTTCACCTAATGGACTAATTCAAAGGTGGATCGAGTTGGATTTTTCAGTTTTAACCTGGGATTCTTGCAGATTTCAGTGTTATGTTGGTTGTTCGTCACCACAGGTAGGTATTTTCATTACCTAGCATATAGGATATGTATCCACTCCATTATGAATTTTTGCATTATCCTATAACTGTCACTTTTATGCCTTAGGTATGAACCCATTTTTCGTGATACATAACCTTCTATCTTCTATAAGTCGTGTCGTTAGCAAATGGTAGAGACTTACCAAACACGGGTGCCCTAGTTAGATCCCCTATTGCATTTGGTGCCCATGCATAGATTTTTTCATAGGATCGGGAGTCCCTCATCGCTAATACTTGACTTTATGCTAAGCCTCAGTTCTCATTTGTAAACATGTGGCCTTATACTTTTTACACATTATTTTAGTCACCTGGTGATGTTTCTACAACATGTGTTCAGGCTTCAAAAATAATCTTTCTTCATGAGAAAAGTGACTAGCTCCCTCTTCTACAAAACTTGTTTTTAGAAGGTCGTCGCAAGCCAGCCATAAGGTACAGTGCGAAAATGCCTGATTTCCGCAGGTTTTCATGAAGCCACTTGCAACGTTTCCACGGGTTGCACTATAGCCAGGGTGCAACAGTGTTGGAAGACTGAGAAAAGGTCAAAGTTCACGAAAGTTCTAGAAGGGTTCTTCTAGAATATGAGGTGGCATCCATATGGTTGGGATCCTACTCACTTCTCTGATTTGGTGGGATCATCCTAATCTCTTTAACCATCTCTCTTTCTCTTATATAATGATGGATTTCTCATGGAAAAGGTTAAGAAAGATTAAGAAAGCAAAGAGAAAACAAGGAATTAATGAAGGAATAGGCTGAGAATTGTGTGAGGGATTCTATCTCTATGGATGCTTGAGGTCTTCATCTGTCCATCAAGTTATTGTGGATCCTCTTCATGCAAGTTTGGAGCAAGTTTGTGTGTTGGAGCAAAGGGCCATCGAAAGGGAACCTTGCAACATCAAGGATGTTTGGTTGTATCTTCCATTTTTACTTAATATAATACAGTGACATGTTTCTTTCCCATAAAATTATTCTCATTTTATTACATGACTCCTTGATCACATGTGTAAGTTTTCATTGAATATACTATTGTTTCTTTCACTTTGGTTGGTTTGTGTTTCATTGCAGATCCAATATCACAAGAGAACCGGAGTGGAGCAAAGACAACAAAGATATAAGGAAGCGATATTAAAATGTATGTCATTCATTTCTTGTTTGATAGTAAACTCAATGATTAAAGATTAGGGAAAGCGTCATGTCCTGTCTTGTTTTTTTCTAGATCCAGGTGGATCTAGGGAGATTAGTTTATGTCCGCATTCACCGATTTATCCAATAAAAAAATTGGCGACTCCACTAGGGATACGACTTGTTTTGGTTTTTGCTGTCCATTTTCCTTTAGTGTACCTCCTTTCATTTTAAACTAGTCTCTGAGTCTGTGGGGGATCCATCCAGACTCTCTGGATCTGAAATTTCTTTTAGACTCTTTGCCCTTTTTCCAATTTTCCTTTGTTTACAGGCATTTCCGCACTGTATCCCATATGCAACCCGCAAAAACCTTAGATAGTTGCACCTTGACTGTTTAGACCAGTGCGGAATCTCTGCATCCTACCCATATCTAGCCTATGAAAACATCAAATCCCCGCACTGTACCTTACTGCTAGGTTGCGACGTCTCTTGTAGGATTTTTGGATTAAGTCTTTTTGTCTTCTAAGACCCAGTTTTGCTTTGATCACCTGGGAAGAACTTTTAGTGCCATTACTTGACTATTTTCTGAGTGTAAGACTTATTGTTGATTGGTTTTCAGAGATTGAAAACCTTTCTTCATCATTTTACCAGTTTTTACTTCTTTCTTTTTGTCAACAAGGACATAATCTCTAGATTTAGATCTAAGTGCTTGATTGATAAAAGTCTTTGATTTGATTTAAAGTTTTGGATTGTTTTACATTTTCTAGATTTCTTGTTGATTGGAAAATTATTTTCGTTTTCATTTAGCGAAACACTTTCTTGTCATCTTCATTTTTATCTTCATTGAAAGTTTGATTTAGGTATTTGTTGAGTGTATCTATTTTCTTTGATTACTTTTCCTTTCTTCATTATATCCCTAACTTGGTTTTGGAAAGGAAGAATTAAAGTCATTTATTCTTTTTAAGTAATCATTCATAAGAAAAAAATTTGCATTCAATTTTTTTTTTTTTTTCAAGAGAACAAATTGGAAAATTTCATTGCTTATGATTGTTTGAAATCGTGTTCATTTAAGAAAAAGAAATTATATTTCATAGATTTCGTGTTTTTCGAAGAAATACTTTTTCCTTATTGTAATTAGAGTTCATCGAACTGAAACATTGTATCAATCATCTCTTCTTCCATATTATTGGGTGAAGGTCTCATACAACATCAGTTTCATCTCCATCTCCCTCTTGCGTAAACAACAACCTCTAAAATACTACGCAATTTTAAAATTTATTAGTAACTTTTATTTTCTAGAAACTCTTTTACACCAACATTAGCTAGGCTAGAGATTTGGAATAGGTTGTGAGGCACACTCTCCAAAGCATAAAACACACTGTAACATCTTGTGACAGGGAGTGTTCAAATCCACTTGCAACATTTTTTCCTGGGAAGCCCTTCTCACACAAGGGTCAAACCTGATATCGTATTAAGGCTGGAAGAGTTACTCACCCTTCTTTGTTGGTCTTAGTGTAGAGATTGTATGTATTACGGGGGTCACTTGAAGGTATACCCACAATTATGAGTGGAATCCTTTCGAGTTGATTTCAGGCTAGATACCCTGCCCTTATGCGTGGATCGGACTATCGACTGTTTCTGTAGGCATCATTATTGTTCTTGGTAACCTTAGCAGACTATCTATTTAGGGTCTTAAACGAGGTGACTGTGGAGGGGCAAGTATTCACGGTACTTGGAATGGACATTGGCCAGATTCACTCGGGATCCTTGGAGGGTATACCCATGATTATGTGTGGGAGCTTGCACCAGGGTGTAAGTCCATTAAGCAGGTCGTCAACGTAACTTTTCCACCCGCTCTATCCTAGCCCCTTATTGTCTTGACTTCGCGACATTGGATTTCATCACCAACTAGCGACTTTGACATAATAATGTTTGTTTGCTTGGTTTGATTTCTAGATTTTATTAGTGAGTGTTGTTTGTTTCTGTAGTTGGCCATAGATTTATTCTGTAAAATTTTTGGTTCGGCCAACATCGACCCTCCATGTCGTTCATGTAGGATGCAAGGGCTACCCCTGGAAGATCCAGAGGGTTATCTCCCTTTGTCTCCTAATTCACCGGAGGGCTCTCCCGAGTAAAGAGCGGTCCAGGACACTGTAACCTCACAAGTGGAAGGTTCCAACTCTTTAGAAAATTTCTGAATTATTTCTGATTCTCTAGAGGCTTTCTGAATTCCTCCTGAATACGAGAGACATATTCTGCTGATGAATTCATCAGGAGAACTTGTTGTTGACACTTCTGGAATACCGACCAGACCCCATACATGCCCTGGAGTCAAGAATCCCCTTTGGACTACCGACATATTTAGAAGCCCGCCTCGCATGGTGCGGGACCTTTACGACAACTTGGGGGTAGGTCCTAATACACCCGTCATCTCACAACTTCTCGAAATGTTTATTACCTACACGATACCTTTAGACCATTTTGCTGGTACAACTAGCAATATCACCATCGTTCCAGACACACAGTTAGTTGGTACTAGCTCGACGTTTTCTCTCCAGATGGCCCATTCTACTATGGTCCCACACATTACGACTATTCCTACTAGGAATGTGGTGGTTAACCAAGCTCCCATTGGCACACCGCTCGCATCTAGACCTATCCTGTCGCTTCCTCCTAGGTATCACGCTTTGAATCCTTCCACCACCATCCCTACCCAGGTTCCATCCATATTTTTTGGACTTTTTGTTCCACCTGGGTACAATGTTGCTGTCAATTTTGTTCCTACACCTTCCCAGGTCCTCTCCAGAGGGTATTATCCACATTTTCCTTCGGTATCTAGCCCTAGTGGCTCCAATCCAATTGGAAACACCCATCATCCATTCACTTCTGGTTACCATATTCCCATTGGAGGGAAATCTCACGTTGGGAGGAAACCTCCACTTGGAGGAAAACCTCAGGTTGGACTCTATAACCCATTATATGGACAAAACACATTGGGATCACTAGCCCAACTTTGGAACCTTCTTGCCCAAATAAATCCACAGTCATCTAGGGGGAAACAACCTCAAGTCACCTCTTTTGTACCCCCTCACTTTGGCCAGCCATATCCTGATTCCTTAAATCCTACTTGGGGTCCGAACGCTCAGTCTAGTGTCCCTTTTCAAGGGAACATTTCCAACCAACCCAACCCCATGGGCTATATGCCTCCAAATCCTCCACGACAGAATCTGTCAGGACTCTCCACGTACATGCAGATGAATTACGGTCCTACTGGTATACCGACGGGAGTTCCTCCCCAAATTCACCAGTATCCTCACATGAATAGAAAGCTACCTTTTCTAGCCACTTTGGATTTACCCGACTTGTCTACAATCTTGAATGATCCAATCTTACATTCTCTCCATTGGCCCGTCATACCGGCCAAATTATCATCCGACATTCCCAAGTTTGAAAATCGACCAAGAGAAGACCCAAACAATCATGTTATGACTTTCCACCTTTGGTGTTCGTCCAACTCTTTGATGGACGACTCCATTCGGTTACAACTCTTTCAACGAACTCTCACGGGTTCGGTCGTAAAGTGGTACATGGAATTACCATGAGGTTTCTTTAATGAATTTAATACCCTCGTCATGGCTTTTCTCACACATTACCAAATGCCAATCTGCTACGAGACTGGAACCGAGATTTTAAGTTCCTTTAAGCAATCCTCTGCCACTCACATTTTCGATCACATTCATGAGTGGAGACGGAGGAGACGCTTGATCAAACTCGACCTTCCTGATCAATTATTGGCTAAATGGTTCACCAAATCATTCGTCAATAATATCTCCCATGATATTTTCGTGGGTCGAGTTGTCACTAAAGAGCGAGTGATTAGTCACACTCAGTACCTAGATCTTGTTTATTCATAAATGAGCACTCTTTACAACTTACCCCTGACGGTCCTCTCCCTTCTACCACTGCTACCTCAACAACCCCAACAACCTCTCATGCTATTGATGGTGTGATTGGTACCTTCCACGCTGACGCTAAATCCATGTCGGCCACTCACACCAATCCCAAATCCACTGCTTCTAATGTTCAAAGTTCTCCGACTCTTACTCCTTCCACCGAAAAAAATTCTGAGGTTAACTCCATTCAATCTGCCCCTGCCAGCAAAAATAAATCTAAAAAAGGAAAGGGTAAGAATAAGGAGGATCGAAATAATAATCCACAATTCGATAAACCCAAGACATAGTTCGCTGATGCTAAGGATAAGCGTAAACCTTGATATCCTTGCCTTATTTGTGGCGATGATCACTACATGAAAGATTGTCCAATACGTGCTGAGGTCACTAAGTTCCTTCAAGGGACCGGGAAGCCTCCCACATCTGCCGTTTTGTCACAACCTTTCCCTTCTCAACAACAAGCCCAATTGGTCATTCATGACCAACCCTCTCCTTCTACCACTTCGTATGTCCTTATGTGTACTACTAATGCTACCAAGAATGACATTGCAATCACCACTTGGGCCAAAGATTATTCTCCTTCAAAGGAGAAAGTTGATGATTTACCACCTCCGCTGGTTCAACTGCCTCCCTCAACTTCACCTCCCAACTTCACCTCTTCATATCGAACGAACATGTCCTGATACAGTTCTTCACCATCCTCCAAAGGGCGTTGTTCAAAAGTCTACCTTTAATCCTCATGCACGTGCTGCTCCAAACTACAACATTGTAGAAGACCTTGTGCAAGCACCCTCTGCGATGTCATCTCTCGAAGTCCTTCAAAGTTTTCCCACTCAACGTAAGGCACTGTTAAAGGCCACTGATGGAATTGATCCCACATATACAAATTTGATAATCTTTGACTTGAAAGACCACATTCCAAGGCTACCTCCTCAGTTAGCGTTTCAGATTCAAGTTGTTGTCGAGAACAAGAATATCTGTAGAACCGTTATTGACGAGGGTGCCCCAACGTGCATTATGTCAGTTACTTGTTGGAAATCCATTAGCTCTCCTCCCCTCACTGAATCACACAATACACTTAAGGCTTTCAATGGTTTTGGTTTTAAACCCTACAATGTTCTTCCCTCGTTGTCTATTACATTGGAAGGAAAATCGGTTAACGTCAAGGTCGAGGTCTTTGATGTGCCTCTTGACTATAACCTCTTACTTGGCTGTAGCTAGATGGATTCCATGTGTGTCGTCGTGTCTACCCTTTTCCATGTTTTATGTTTCCCACATCAAGGAAACGTCGTTATGGTGGACCAACTAGCCTTTTTTAATTCCGATTTCTATACTAGAAACATACCCTTTATCTCAAAGATGCCCCATGGGTACGAGAATGTCGGTATGGGTCTTATAAAAGATTCCACTTTAATGGGTACCTTCCCAATACAACCACCCGATGTTCCACCTCCTTTTGTCACCTCAATCAACATGATTTCCACCTCTATCCATGAAACCCCTGCATCTCATGACCTGTGGATAGTACCTGATCCTAGTGATTATCTTCGCTATGACGAACAAATGCCTTTAAGTCTAGTTGAATCCGCTTTTCAAGCCATTCAATCAACAACCCCTTCTACACCCTCTCTCTGTGATTCATCTCCTGATCTATTTCATGTGATCTTTCCTACCAATGAGATGATCATGTCAGTCATGTCCATGGAAGACACCCCATGGGATGATGGACATCATCGTTCCATTCTCTTCCTAGAACAACACACCATAGAGAGTTACCGACGGATTTCAACTTCGTCGACCATTTTTGTCATTTCCTCTATTCCCGAGTCATCCTATGACATGTTATATGAAAGGAACCTGAGTAATATCTCACCCGTTGTTCCTCTTGACATATCCATTAAACCCGGAGTCGTCGAAAATGTTCACATCAGAGCCTCATGTTCTGTTGATGAGGTTGTCACTTATAAAGCCATTTTTCAATAATTTCATGACATTTTCGCTTGGAGCTATGAAGAGATGCCAGGTATTGACCCTGATATCATTGTGCACGAAATTAAGACCTACCCGGACGCTAAACCTTTCCGGCAGAGACTTCTCCCAGTCCACCCTCGTAAAGCCGCTGTTATCAAGCTCAAAGTTGAAAAAAGTCTTAAGGTTGGCTTTATCTATCCTATGGCTTTAACCGATTGGGTCTCCAATCTAGTTTCGATCAATAAGAAATAAGGCACGATCTGTGCATGTGTAGATTATAGGGATATCAATAAAGCTTGTCCTAAGGACAATTATCCAACCCCCTTCATTGACCAGATCATCAACGATTGTGCCAGAAGTGAAATCTTCTCCTTAATCGACAGTTTCTCCGACTATAATCAGATTAATATTTTTCCCGCGGATCAATAAAAGACTGCTTTGATTTGTCCTTGGGGTACTTTTGCCTATTGAAAACTACCTTTCGGTTTGAAGAATGCTGGTGCTACTTTTCAACGCACCATGTCTTATGCTTTTCACGATATCAAGCACATCGTACAAACATATCTTGATGATCTACTGACGCATTCCATGTGTCACTAAGATCACTTGGACCATCTCTGAGCCATTTTCCTTCGTCGTCGTTACTATCGTATACATTTGAACCCACATAAATGTGTTTTTTGTGTGGAGTCCGTCCGACTTCTGGGTTTTATTGTGTCACTTCATGGAATTAGGGTAGACCCTTTGAAGGTTGAGGCTATCCTTAATCTACCTCCTCCTTCCACACTATGCTGGCTTCAAAGTTTGCAAGGGAAGACAAACTTTTTGCGTCAATTCATTCCCAATTATGTCGAGTTAACACAGGGTTTTACTCGACTATTGAAGAAAGGTTACGAGTTTGTATGGGATGATACAAACAATAAATCCTTTGAAACTTTAAAACTTGCCTTAACCCGTACACCACTGCTTTTCCCACCCGACTATAGTTGAGACTATTTCCTTTACCTCACCGCTTCAGACTCTACCATTTCCACTGTTTTAGTCCAAGAAGATGATTCGCACGACGAACATGTAATTTATTATTTGAGTCAGAGTCTCACGACTACCGAAGCCAAATACCTACATGTGGAGAAACTAGCCTTGGCAGCTGTTCAAGTTGTCCAACGTTTTCATCATTATATCTTATTATGTAAGACCATTATCATTTCCGATTGCAACCCTGTGCAACATATCCTTACGCGCCAATTTCTAGGGGGAAAATAATCCAAATGGATAGTGATTCTCCAGGAGTTCGACTTAGAGTTTGAACGTGCCAAGTCTAAGAAATATTTGGTATTTGCTGAATTGATATGTGACCTTCCCTCGACTAATAAAAAAATGTGGCAGAGGATTCCTTACCTGATGGATCCATTTTTATGATCAGTTCTGATGACGTTTGGTATGAAGATATTATCATTTATCTCGAGACTCAAACTTTCTGGCTCGACCTTTCTGTTGATATTATGGTAGATGCAGGAGGTATTTACCTCCATGTGTAAACCTGATGAGAATAGAATATTCTGGAAAGAAAGAAGAAACCCTAATGAGTTGGATAATAACCCTAGAAGAAAAGTCAACTCAAGAATATAACTTGTATTAGGTTATTAGCCTCCAAGAGAAGAACTCGGCTAGAAGGAATATTATATACTAAAGAATTAGTACCCAGAATGAGAAGGCCAATCTTCATTCTGGCCAATATTCTCATAACTGTAGAGCACACTTGTGCGCATTGCAGTTGGGTAGTTTTGTGCACAAGTCTGGAGAAGAGTTATTGTTGCAGCTGCTGTAGCTAACGGATTTTGTTTTGGCTTGGACTATCTCTAGGTTATGGTTTGGACTATCTGATCAGCTATTGTTTGGTGCACTATCCTTGGAGAAAGGTGTGCTACCTTTTGTTTGGCTATCTATCCTAGGGTTTTCTTCCAGAATTATTCTCTGTCAAGGTTAAGGTGCTCGGAGGGTGGCTTCGGCCTATGTTTGGGTGACATTAGTGATATTGTCTATGGTAAAATGAGCACATCCATTATATTCTAACAGGTTATGGGCCCAAACCTCCTTCATTCAGTCTAACCACTGGAAGGGAGCATAGCCATAAGGATCTTGAGCTCATTGAAGAACTGTCACTAGGGTTTCTAGTAGGAGCAGTCACCAAGGCATTGCCGCTAGGGTTACTAGCAGGTGCAGTTGAAAAAACCCTAACCCTCTCGTTGAGGCACCTCAAGTGAAGGGATTGACCTAATTTCTGGATAGACCAGTGTGCCCTAGCCTAGCGCATCTCCTGGCACTCTCAGTAAGCCAAGACGTCAAGTTTGAATTTTTGGTCAAATCTAGGGTTGACCAAGTCAATGTTAAAGTTTCTGCTATTATTAGGTTACTTTCAATTTACTAGATAAAAATAGCATAGACAGGATCACTGAGAGAAACACAATCACAAGAGTACACAAGAATTTATCCTGGGAAACCCTCAAGGGGAAGAAAACCCAGCAAAACTTCCTTAATATAGATAGCCAATATAATGCCAAGATAATGAACCAGACAACAAAGAATATCCAACATTGAGCAACACACCTCTCTCTCTTCCTTCTTCTAGCAACTGGCAACTGCAACTTCCTTCAAAACTTGTGCACTAGATGAGTGAGTTGAGTGTGTGTTCAAATGAGGCACTGGCCTCTCTTATTTATACAATTCTGGCACGTGTGGAAGTGTCTCTTCACTGGCAGGGCCGACTTCTTCTTCTGGGTGTTTATAACCACCTTTAATATATTCTGGGGCCTCTTTAATATATTCTAGGACCGAATTCTTATTTATCCTATTACAATTAGGGTTTGACGAATCCGCAAAAGGGGATTTGGTCAATTACAATGACTGACATGATCAATCCACAAAAGGGGATTGATCTAATAAATATATTTTATCTTTATCCACAAAAAGGGATAAGAATATTATTTGCAGTTACACAATATTTTAACACTCCCTCTTAACAAGAAGGATATTCTTTATCTTTTGATAGGTCACCGAATGTCAACATCAACTAGGTAGCGGAATCCACTGGATAGCATCATCAACTGGGAAACATCATCGGCTGGATAACAGGAGACATCAATATCTTCCACTTGGTCATCTGGCATCATGATCACTGACTGGAATATCTATAAATCATCAAAAGTTTTGTTCTCTTTATCTTCGCGCAGAAGATACTCTTTCTTTCTTTCGTCTTCACATAGAAGATACTTCTTTCTTATCTTCACACAGAAGATATCTTATCTTCACACAGAAGATGTCCTATGAGTTTTTCCATTCCTTTTATGTTCTCCCTTCTCTTGTAGTCATCTGTCTCACCCATCCATTGGGGAGGACTACTACCATAGCTTCACTCCTAGTCATCCCACATGAACTAGATAAGCTAAGATGCTAGCCTGGAAAAGACTAGACAACCTTTCCATGATCTGCAGGATCACAACACAAACATCAATAGCCAGCTAACCATTCCACATGGTCAAGGTTTGTGTTCCAGGCTACTCAATCCTTGGCTAGAGGAGAGTATCTTCCCGCTGCCCCTTGGAGAAACATCCACATTCCTCTCTACGAGGGTGGTCACACCCCTCTCTACGATGGTATTATAGCATGTCCCTAGAGTATCCAACACTTGGACAGAGGCAAACCTTGGAAAATTTCTCATTCCCCTTCTCTACGAAGGTCTACCTATGGGATTGCTCATTCCTTCTCTACGAAGGTCTCTTCCTTCTCTATGAAGGTCTAGCTATGGGATCTAAAAGAAACTCTTATGGTCCAAAATCTTTCAATGGTATAATACCATGCTACCCATCTGGTGGGCACCATCCATCTGCTTTCCTAACTACACCAAATCACAATCCTCCATTTTGAACTCGGAGACATGGCTCCCCCTTGCACCAAGCTAATAGCTTCTAGTCATCATCCTTGAAGTTTTCTTCTGTAATATCCTGGGTGCCTTCTTGAATTCAAATATTTCTTTCTTTCTATCTTCATACTGGATCAACTTTCTCCCTCTGCATCTATAAGAATGGTACTGGAGCAACCTGTAGTTACCTGCATCTCATCCACTATATCTAAGTATCCATCTTTTTCTTCATCTTGAATATTTTTGTTCTGCATCTTTAGGAGCCTCCTGCTCCTATATGAATATCGGATATTGTCTGGTCTTCACTGACTGTCACCATATCATACATCCTTGTCATGTTGTCTAACTTTTGCAATTCATGGCATAAGTTCTTTCTTCCAAGACTTGTAAACTTACTTACATTATGATTTCTTTGTCACTCTCACGAGTGATCATACATGAAATAAATATTTTATCTCTTTCTTCATCCTCTTCTTTGATAGTTCCTTCATAAGTCTGCATAGACACTAAAGTAAAACGAGGTTAATTAACATTCTCACAAAAATCTAACTTGTAATGATAAAGTATTGAAGTAAACAAGA
>JASDQU010222174.1:0-17743 GCA_032191745.1 Picea mariana
TAATCATATGAAACATCCATATCATTGACATCACCTAAATCTGAATTATCTACAACACCTCCATCATCTTGTCTTGTTAAACTTATGGTTCCTCTCTTTCCAACCACATCAAGATGAACAATTTCAAGTGTCTTTATGAGCCACTTTGGACTTTTCTATGATGGTATATGTTGCTCCACTAATTAAGATGTAGTTGCATTCCCATCAAGGTTCAACCTTGCAATCCTCCCATTCACATCATCCAATTGAACCTCCAGTTATGATGAAGTGGTTGGATCTTCTTCATGAGGGGGAGATGGCACTTCAAAAAGAGATTCCATAGATTGATCCAAGATAGGGACACCTCCTTCAAGATGTGGAATATCATCATCAAACTCATGATATGTCTTCATGTGGTTGAATCTATACATATGATCAAGCTACCACTCAATAATCTTGTCATTCTTAGTGGATTCAAGAAAAAACACATCTCTGGAAATAGTGAATTTTTTGTTTACCTCATCATAAAGACAATATGATTGGTGTTATTTAAGTACCCCAAAAATATGCACTTTCAACTCCTTGCACCAAGTGTGTTTCTTTGCTCCTTAGGAATTAAGGCATAATAAGTGGAACCAAAAACCCTAAGATGCCTCACTGAAGTTATGTGATCATACCACATTTCACAAGGAGTCTTGTTCCCAAGAGTATAAGATGGACTCTTGTTTCTCACATATATTGCACATAGAACTGCATCATCCCAAAAAATCAACTTCACATTCTTGAAAAATAGCATTGAATGTAGCATATTCAAGAGTGTATTGTTCATTCTTTCTTCTACACCATTATGTTGAGGATTGTATGGAACAACGGTTTGATGTTTGATTCCATGTTGGTGAAGATAGTTTTCAAACTCATTAGAAGTATATTCCCCTCCATTATCAATATGAAGCGTGCCAATATGAGAATGTGTTTCATTTTCAATCCATAAATGAAAAATTTTAAATGTTTCAAATGATTGAGCTTTATGTTTCAACAAATAAACCCAATGCATTCTAGTGTAGTCATCAATAAAAGTCATGATATATTTATATCTAAAAGAAGATGGAACCGGCATGGGGCCACACAAATCAGAGTGGAACAACTCTAGCTTTCTAGATTCTCTTGAAATGGAATCATGGAAAGGTTGCTTTCTATGTTTACCAAGAATCCATGTATCCCATTGCTTTAAATTCCTTGGATTAGTAGGAAAACCCAAAACACCATTTTTCTTCAACATGTGAAGACTATCATAATTGATGCACCCAAATCTAGCATGCCACAAGAGATTATAAGACAATGTACCTTCATCGTGGTGAGAAAGGTATGCATAATTATGTGCCTGTGTAGATGTCCCTTTCAACTTCAATGATTTGTCATGATGACCATGTTTTCTAAATACCTTCTTATTTCAAGTTGTCCATCAAACATGCGAATAGTATGGCCTTGCTTTGAATGTGCACAAAGATAGAAAATTCCTCCGCAACTCAAGAAGATAGAGAACATCATCCAAAATAAAGTCTAAGAATCTATGCATTCTGAGCACAATGGTGCCAATTCCTATAGGTTTGAGATTGGATATATCTACAAAGTATATTGCACCCTCTACATTGTAATTCAATTATTCAAAAAAATATCTCTGGAATGTCATGCAACAAGTAGCATCAATGTCAAGCAATTAGGCATCTCTCCAAGAATCAAATGAAGTTTTGAACAAATCTTCATTTATGCCAATATTACAATGAAAAACAACAAAATGAGTGGATTTAAGAGATTTACCTTTGTATTCATTGTGTTCCCCCCTTTCTTTGATCTTCTCCCATGGGGTTCTACATGTCATTTCTTCATGTCCATTATTGCCACAACGAACAAAGTGAAGATCATATATCTCACCTTGATTATGCCCACCTCCCCTTCGTTTGAAATTCTTCTTTCTATGTCCTCTCTTATTTCCTTCTACTCTAGGCGAATCATGTGTTTGATTATTTCCTATATAAGAAAGGCACACAGTCTCTCCAATGGGCTAAGTTGTCTTCTTCCTGAAAGCCTTCTCACTTTCAACAATTTTCTCCACCAAAGAGTGAAAATCGAGGGACTTCAATTGGCCACTAGCTTGAATTGATTCAAGATGGTGAGAATATGTGGGGTAGAGTGCCATGCATGGTGTCTTTAATTTCATATGCTAGAGCCATGGGATCATTTTCCTTCAACTCTAGGTTGATGAGTTTCAAATGTGATTGAATTAGCTCCAATTTTGAATGTGGATCATACAAATATTCCAACTTCTTCAAAACACCCCAAGATTTTTTGATATATTTGTTGTGATGACCCACCTCTTCATTTATATAAGCATTGATCAAGGCATATGATTTATGTTGATGCAAGGAATTGTAAAATTCTTACTCATACATTTTTTAATCTCCTCAGGCTAGGTGAGATAGGCGGGATTATAACCCCAATTTATAGCCTGTCAAAACTCAATGAGACCCTAAGAAATATGATTCTTGGATCTTACTCTATTTTTTATATATGTAATTTTTATGTATTTTATTCAAGATTAAATATTTTGAAATAAAAAATGTACTTGCAAAGTAAATGAATTATAAAACAAGCAGATAAACAAAGAGAAAATCTGAAAATCAATATTTAAAGTGCGAAGAATTCAACAAATTGTTTTATTAATATCAATCCTAAGTTTACAACTGAGAATATCTCTTCAATCCCTTGCGAGTACTTCAACCAGTATAATTCTTGGAAGTCCAAGATGTAATCTGACTCATACATAGGCATCTAGTTTCAAAAATAAAGACATAACATAAGACTAGGCTGGATCAATCCAAGTTACATGTGCATCACTGTTTTTAATTTTGCAAAACTAGCATTAATTGGCACTGAATGACTTCAAAAATTCTAACTAAAACCAAACAAGCAATTAAGAAAATGAATGGCCTTGGAGCATATCACTAGTCAATGCTTCCTAGTCTTTCTTTGTCACCTTCAGAATAACCCTGTTATCAACAAGATAATTCAGCTCTAATGAAAACTCAGCATGGAATGAACAAATGATAATCTCACTTAAAGATAAATCATACCTTATCAGAAGTTTTACTTCTCTATTTTCCCATGCCTTTCTTTGTCTTGATCTCCTTCTTTTATATCTTCATGAAGTAGTTAAGTAGTTCAACTACCTTTTGTTTAAAAAGTTAATTAACTTTATTTAGGAGAAGACACTTTATTTATTATAAGGGTAATATATATTTAAATAACAGGTGTTGTCCCACTAGATCTTCACTCCTTCATTTCCCAAATATTTCCTTGTAACTCCAAAAATGATTTGAATATATATATATATATATATATCAAATAAAACACCCATCCAAAATATACCAAATCAACAAACACTTGTATCTCCCAAAATACCAAAATGATATGATAAGTTTTCAAAAACAATATAATATGCTTGTTGTTTGTCTGAAATAAAGTATCAAATGTCTAAAATAACAATGTCATGATATAAATTAAAAAAGGTGACGGTATTTCTTTTTGAAAAAATCTTTTCTTTATTTTCTACCTTCTAACACATCTGGTCTAAGATTGAGAAGGACTTCATAGTAAGACTTTTTCTCTTCAAGCTTAACTTTTTCCAGATGCATGTCACAGAAAGTAATTTCACTTTTTCCACTATCCTCTTTTGTTGACTGTTGTCTAGAATGTACATAATATGATTGGGATTCCTCAATGCTAGGAGAGGTAACAAGTTTTTTTCCTTTATCTATCTGGAGATCACGAAGGCACTCTATAATCTTTAGGAGGAGAATGGGTCATAGAGGTCTATGATGCAATACATGGTGTTGTATGAGGAGGAGGAGGAGGAGGAGGACATTGAGCAACACCAGAAGGAGTTTTTATAGGGTTGTTATCCCAACCATCATTGTTTGGTTGGACAAGGGGATCAGGAAAGTCCATAATGTTGGGGTATGACTACAAAGTGCACTAGGAGGAGCAGGGGGTGAGACAAAGCAGGTTGTCCACCAAGGTTCAAGTAACCAATTTGTAGCAGTTGATTAAATTCATCTAAATCAACATCAAAGTGAATGGAAAATCTCATCCACACATTCCTCCCTTGTTGCCAAAATACATTTGGCATTCTGCCTCTTCTCCCTCTATTTCCTCCCCCATTACTCCCTCTGCTGAAAAAGCTCATCTAATTTTCATTATCATTTCAATTAATGAAAAATCCTTACAGCAAAATACAAGGAACAACATAATAAACATCCATTACAAGTTTTTTAAATATGATTTAGTTATGGCTCTAATAATAGCACAATAATTCAAGCATAAAAGGGAGAAATGGAACATGAATAGTGCATGACAGAGAAGAAAATTTCAAAACTCAACAAACACCCATCTTTTCATTTCAATTTTCAAAATCTAAATTGAATATTTCTTGAAAACTTCTCTGTATATAAACAATCTACATCTACTTTAAACATATGAACAAGGGAATGTATACAAATGAAAATATATATGACTGGGACAAAATGGTAAAGGAGTATATTTTGAAAAAAGTGACATATAATGAAAGGAATGAATGAAAGTTAATGTTTAACATTTAAACTCAATCAACATTCCCGTACATATATTTTAGACTTGTTTACTTTTTCCTTAGAATTAATATTATATTATCAAGCAACATGAAACTCTTTTGAGAAAATCCCCAAGCTATTTCTCAAGTCAATTTCTATACTCACAAACCATTATCTTCACCATATATCATATGTCAAAAAATGTATATGAAGAGAGCTTGTAGCAACCCAATTAACATGCCCACTCAAAATATGTCAAACTATCCAAGTAAACTATACGTACGAAGTCCATAAACAATGGGTTTGCAATAGTATCACTTTACACTTAATAAATTTTCTTTAATTGCTTCTTGTATACTTGTCTATGTATGAGAAATTCAATATATCTTTTAATTACATAAACACAGAGAAAAGAACATGGAACTGCAATTATATATGACCGGGAAAAAGGGATAAGATTATGAAAAATGATATATATAATGAGGGAAATGTGAAAGTTTATCTTAAACCGACATTTTAACCGAGCCGACATGTCCTTTAAACTTGTTTCTTTTGCCAAACCAATTATTCTTTGACTGGAGTTGACTCAAACCTCCGCATCATACTTAAACATCAAAACAGTACATAAATGGAAAACCAACCACCACCATACAAACTCAACCAATACCAAGTACCTTGGTATACCAAATCCACACAATCATGACCATTTGGGACTGTGGAATTATAGCATAGTAAAGCTAGGTATGTGAGCCAACATATAGCGAAAAAAAATCAATAGGTTTATCTCTAAATCCAAGAAGAGAAACAGATGGCGCGCAACCAAATCCTTTTGATAGAGAGGAAGGTCAATGATGATCTTTAAATGTGTTGTTTCCCTCAGCAAACCCAAAAAAATTGACACCAATAATCATTCAAAACAAGTTCAAGTTTGAACCCAGGTCAAATTTTTTCATGTGCCAATATTATTACTGGTGTGTTTGACCATAAACCCTTTTTTTGGCATTTAAAATCCTCCAGGAATACATATGAACTAGAGAATAGCAACAAGCATACCAGAAGATAAAAAACCATAACCATTACTGTAAATTGAAAACCCATGAATTGCAATCTATAGTAACCAACTTTGAATAGTTGTTTCAGTCTTTTCTATTTGAAAATAATTGCTTATGAGTTAAATAAAGGGAGATACAAATTTTTACACTCATTACTAACTAACAAGAGCCAAGACTAAATTGTTTAGTGACAAATTAACTTGCAGAAGATGCTCAAAAGTTGTGCGAGTACTTACCTTGTCTCAGTGGTCGATTTATACTATCTTTGAGGGCTTGAAACAATTGTAGCAATGAACAAGAAGATTGGTTTATTAAGTCGAAGCACAACTCCTCTCCACAATCCAAACCAAAAACCAAATAAAGAGAACCCTAGCCACACCAAAGGTGGTAAAGTGTGGGTCTAGCAACATTAAAACCCACGCCCTCTCGAATTGAATGCATGGCTAGCTCATCGATACATATGTTGATATTCCAACCATATAAAACTATTCAATTTATATCATAGCAGTGCACATATTCATATAAATATTGTTAATATACCAAATCCAACATGATAATGAACCTTAACTTATATCTGACCATATTATATACAAGTGTTTTCTAATATATATATGTTATGTTTAAACCCAAAATCAAAACTCCATATAACTCTTCAAAATGTTTATTCCATACAAAACTTCAAAGCTCGTAATACCTTGAATACCATGGTATACATGAGTATTCCATATATAAGATCCTATATATAGGAAAACAAAGGATCATAACCTTTTGCAAATGTCATCTTTGTTGATTATTTGGGTTGGTTGTCATTGATGTTAACCCTTGAAGAAAGTCCGGTAGCGAATTCCGGTAGCACAAAGGTTTGGGTAATGGACCCAAGTTTGTTTGATGTATAATGGTATGATTTTTAATATATTTGAAGGTAAGACTATTCTAGATGGATAGTACATGTCATGCCATTTCCGGTGGTATGTGGAACGTCACATAACTCCTCACAGTTAGAGTGTTATGGCCATGTGTTGGCATAGGGTCAGACCCAGGGTTCAACGCTTCAACAACGCACCAACAAAACCCTAACTACCGGCCCTTTCGGCAACACCTGCGAAGCAGGCGAAGTCTCACTCGAGGTAGAAGCAAGGGGGGTTACATGACTCAAGTGTCTGTAACCAAGCTGGGACATAGATCTGTGATTATAACACTTCACAGAGTACTTAGGAACAACACACAATAATTCATTAGCTTTATTCACATCGCATATCAAACCCTGAGTATAGATCGACGCAGTAACAATGAAAAAATACATATCGCACTTAGCATCAAAAGTTAGATCTAATACATTCAGCATAAACAAAGCACTAAGCAACCATAGATCTATCTATCATATATAACAATCAATGGATTAAGCAGATTCACAGCATAAACATCATGGCACAAAGAAAACCATCAACACATGATATACGTTGTTCACCCCAGTGTGGGGCTATGTCCACCAACGAATTCTTCTTCTTTATTAGGCTTCAGTCTCTTACATTCGTATGCTCCTGTGCACTAAGTCACAGACCCAAGCTTCGCACCAGACAGGTGATCTGAGCATTAAGCACCAGATCCACCTTCCCAAAATTAGGTCAAGGCACAGAGCCAACTCCTCTATCAATCACATAGCCTTACATACATAGTCTGTTTCACTAAGCAACTCAGAGCCACTTGCACTTAGCTAACACTTTCTCTTGCACTTAGCTACATACTACTACTTCTACATTACATCCTTACGTATTTATACTTTTACAAAAAGGCCTAATCATGGGTAAACCCATGGTCTGACATCCCTGATGGGTGTTCTATATGCACTAAAAAACCTCAATTAAATTGTCAACTCGGGGTAAGTAAACTTAGAGTTGTAGCACTATATGTGCCAATGCAGAAAGGCTAGAGGTAGTATAGTCTAACTAAGGAAATGGGCTATTTTATGGGCTAATCTACTTAAGCAAAGACTATCAATGATCAAACCCTATCAAGAAACTGAAACTATTTACCCTAAATAACTTTTGAACAATGGATCGATGGATTGTTCTAAGAAAGCAAATAAAGACCCTACTTTAAGCAAGTTAACTTAATCATTACAATGAGAAAAAGAAAATTATCTATTTAATCTATTTAATGAACAATAGCAACAAGAAACTAATCTAATTAATCTAATTCAAAATGAAAGAGCAGCAACAAGTAAGCAAATAAACAAGCAAGCAATTATCCTATGAAAACTTATGCAACAAGTAAACTAATCAAACTACTCAACAAGTAACTTAATCAAACTATGAAGCAAGTGAACTCTATTATTAAGATAAACTCATAATTACTTCTAATTTACGAAAGTAAATCTTAACCTATTGAATTGAAAGCATCATGACAATATTCAAAGATTAATCAACAACTACCCCTTAATTTACAATAACAAGAAAACTATTATTTAATTTAGAATAGCAAGAAAACTTCAAATATAATGTTGATGATTATGTCTTCGGCGTCTTATGATATCACGATGGCATTTAACAATTAATGATAACTCAAGATGGATAAATTCAATATTAAATTCTATAGCGAAGTGAAAGGTATGAATCAGGCAAACTAATGAGAACTTGGCCATTATAGAAGGAATATCAACTACCTTGAAAATTCATGTGATTCTTCAATTCATGCATTAATCATCAACAATATGAAAACACTATTTATTTAATTCAATTGCATTCTTATGCTAATGTAAGCAAATTCACACTACTAGAGATTTATAACTAAGAACTAAACTCAAAAGCGAACTTCAAATTAAAATTGCAATCTAGATCTAGAATGGAAGTTGCATGAAGTAAACTAAACTAATACTACTCTTAACAATTTAAATTGCAAATGGAAATACTCATAAAAACATAACTCAAATCCTATTTCTATTTCAGCATATGACAAGGGAATTAATAAGCAAACTAATTGAGCAAACTAGATAAGCAAATTGAGAATTAAAATCAAAACTAACAACTAATCATCCATCGAAACCTTGCCAAAGAAACCATTAACTCAATACTCTGTTTTAACTTCTAACTATTTTATTTCAGCGTACAAAATTTCTAACTATCATTTAATTATACATCGGGGTTAGTGGCTTAAGCTTAAGCTATTTCCTATTTAATTAAAAAGACATGGAATATTAATACTATCCTTCATAAGCAACCTGCAAAAAGGGAAATTGAACAATTAAGCTACAAACAACAAACACAACATGCAAAATGATGAAAATGCTTATAACGGGAAATTGAAGAAACGACAATTGCATAAATCAAATACACAAACTAACTAGCTAAATATTCACCCAGACCACTAGTGCCCCCCCCAGCAGGTCGTGGCTACTCCTCAATAGTGAATCACGAGCTCAAGCAACACAATTTCAACATTTTAAATTAAAAACACAGTTTTACACAAGTTTATGGAAAATGTCTTGAAACAACAAAAACAATGCTAGCTTCACAATTATGAACTTAACCACTTGTCTGAACACTACTGTGGTATTTATAGGAGTTACAAGTAGAGAGGTTGACCACTGGAAGGGTTGACGTCCTCTAAAAATAGTAAATTACACTAAATGTGTTTTAACTGCCGGTGGCTTCTAGAAACCAAGCGAGCCACTCAACGCTTAGCATAACAACCCACTCCAAGTTGTTAGATCATAGTAGTTGGAGGCCACAAGCATGAGAAAAACCCATGTCGCTAATTTTCCCATCATAGGCCACCGATATAACAACTGCCAACTCTCCCACGGTTTTAGTGTAGGATGGAGTGTCGGATGCAGTGCCAGATGGAGTACTGGATGCAGTGTCGGATGGACTACAGGATGAGCTGCTGAATGGAAAAACACCATGCAATTTTTCCCTGTGACACACAGATCGCGAATTAGCTCCTTGGAATCATTAAATCATGCTAAATTAAACTTGAAACCATCATAAAACATCAATCATGTGTGCCTGGTATAAGTTATGGCGATTTGATACAAGAATCCTTCAAAACTTCTTCAAAATAGTAAAATACACATATAATATCGGTAAAAAAGGATCTAATCATCATCATTAATTTAGCCAAATCAAGAGCCCAACAATCCCATAACTCGTTACAAAACCCTAACAAATAGTGTTGGCTTAGATTTCAAGGTTTCAAAGGCAGTTTGACATTGCTCAGTCCAAAGAAAATCAACATCCTTTATTAACAATCCAAGCATGGGTGCAACAATCTTTGTGAAATTTTCAATAAACCGTCGATAGTATCTGGCATGTCTAAGAAAGCTTCTCACCTCTTTCTGAGTCTTGGGGGGTGGAAGTCTGACGATGACCTCAATAATTGCAGGATCAACTTTGATCCCTTCAGATGAAACGTGATGTCCTAGAACCACTCCTTTAGTCAACAACATTTTACATTTTTCATGACTTAAAGATAGGTTCATTTCTTGGCATCTGATAAGGACTTTTTCTAAGTTATCTAAGGCTTCCTGGTAAGTATTGCCATATACTGTGAATTCATCCATGTAAACCTCCACACAATCATGAATAAGATCAACAAATATCCCTAGTATTGCTCGTTGAAATGTGGCAGGAGCATTACACAATCCAAATGGAAAGACCCTATAGGCATAGGTGCCCAAAGGATAAGTAAAGGTAGTCTTGTCCTGATCCTCAGGTGCTATGAGAATTTGATTGTACCCACTATATCCATCTAAAAAGGAGAATTATTTTTTTCCAGACAAGGTATCCAAAACTTGGTCGATGAAAGGAAGAGGAAAGTAATCCTTCAGAGTGGCTTTGTTGAGTTCCCGGAAATTAACACAAATTCTCCATTTTCTGGCCACTTTCTTTGGAACCACTATAAGCGGATAAACCCACTTACTGTCGGAAATAGGATAAATAAATCTGGCATTTAATAACTTTTGGATCTCCTCTTTTACTATATCTTTGAGTGTTGGGTTCATTCTTCTCCAGGGTTTCCTAATAGGTGTTACTTCCCCCTGGGTATATATGTGATGGATACATGTGTCAGGGTGTATACCCTTCACATCAATGTATTCCCAGGCGAATGCCCCTGATTGTTCTTTAAGGATACTTACTAACTGCTTTTGTTGGTCTGCATCTAGCCCAGAGTTTATATGTAGAAATTTTCCTGGACTAATCTCGTGGGGCATGGTATAATATGTGGTAGACTCGTCTATCTCGAAGATGAAAGATGTCGAAGACAAAATGGATGGGTCGAATTGTTCCTGAAATTCTTCCCCAAAAATGTACTCAAATTGGGGAAAAGATTGTGGAAAATCAACACACGTGATAACAGAAATAAACTTGTTTAGCACATTTTTTGTTGTGTTCTCCTAAAGTGCCCAGGCATGGTCACTTGGCAACATAGGTTCTTCCCAATCCTCATTCTCATATGGACATTCAAGCCACCACAGATTCTCCATGATAGGTTGGGCTGGAGGGTATATGGTGAGCTTCTGGATAGAAAGTCCATTTGAGATGGTCATTTCTCCCTCTGTACAGCCAATAAATGCATTGGAAGTGGTTAACCAAGGTATTCCCAAAATACCAAGATGGCCTTTGGTAGGATCCTTTGAGTGGATGACTAGAAAGTCTACTGGGTACTCCCATGAGGCTAAAGTAACTATGATATCATCCAAAATTCCTTCAGGTATAACCCTATTCTTATCTGTGAATTCCAAAATGGTTGGGGTAGGTCTAAGAAGAGGTCTTAACTGTAGTTCCTCCAAGGTAGTAATAGTCATAACATTGATGGCTGCCCCTAGGTCTATGAGAGTGTTTCCAATGGAAACCTAATTAATGGTTATGGTCACCACTAGGTTTTCTGGGTTCCCATATTTTGCTACCTTAGGCTACTCTGATATGTACTTAGAAAGTTCTCCTATCAAATGTATTGTTGGCAGATCCTTTTGCTTCCTACCTGGATTCTTAATACACAATTCTTTGACTACCTTACTGTAGATTGGAATATCCTTAATGACTTGTAGCAAGGGAATCTTGACACAAATATTCTTCAATTCATTCAAGATGTCAAATTTCGGTCGGATGGCAGGTTTCTCGATTACTAATCTTTTTGGATAAGGAGGGGCCTTCATAATTTGTGAAGGTTCATTTTGGGGAAGCTTGGGTTCTTGGTCCTTAGGAATAATAACATTTTCCCACCTAGTGTCATCTATGGGTTGTTTGGGGGTTTCCTCTTCTTCTTCTTCCTGGATGACTACTGAAGATCTCTGCCTATCCATAACTTTTTCTGACCTTAGTTGAATCTCCTGTAATGGAACAGGAGTAATAACATATGTCGGTAAAGCCTACATCTCAACATTGTGAAGAGGTTGAGTGGGCTTATTATTGGGATTGGGCACTGGTTGTGACGGTAATAATGTCGGTCTTAGGGAGCTTTCATTCTAATATTGTTGTGGTTGTTGTTGTGGAATAGGAGGTAAAGGTGGTGGAGTGTTCAGTGAAAACTAAGGGTAAAGATTGTTGGACATAGGGACAGGTGGAGCTTGAGGATTCCCTTGGTTGTGCCCTCCTCTCCATCTTTGAAGCCAAGGATGTTGGTACTGTGTAGACAAATTTTTCCAACTTGGTGAGTTCCACTATTGTGATTGTTGATAATATGGTGGAACTTGAGGTTGTGGATCCGGGTATGTAGGTTGGTTCCTAGGATACCATGGCCTCCTAGGTGCATAAAGGGATTCCCCAGGATCCCCAATTCTATAGATGGATAACAGACCGATCAATGATGGGAATTGATTAGTTGAATGGTCTTATGTGTAGAAGCCACAAACTGAAATGTTATCTAATGGGCATTCCTTTCAGGAATGCTTCCTTCTGCATCTTGGGCAATATATGCTCATTACTACATTTTTTTCCTCCTGTTTCTTTTTAATTTTTAGGGTGTCCAACTGGGAACCTATTGTGCTTAAGATATCTATCTTGAAGTTTTAAAAAAGGTTCCCTATCTCTGCCCTTGTGATACCACCTGAACTAACTAGTTTTAAATTTATATTATAAGGGTCTTGAACATTCTTTCCTGTTTTAGCTCTACTCCTCGAGTAATTTTTACACATTTCACAGATTTTGACAAATGGTTTATGGGAGATGTCACCTAATTCCATCAAGTTAAGTATTTCTAGGTATTCATCTAAAATACCCTTAAGGAAAAGATCACTAACTGCATCATCTGGAAGGTCATGGTATTTTGATTTCTGGGAGATATAACCAAATTGTTCCATATAATCCTCTAGATTCTCGTCTTCTAACTGTTGGATTTTGAAAATATCATTACGATACTCCTTGGTATTGCAGTAGTCTTGGTACTTCTTAAGAAATATATCTTTCATGGCTTCCCAAGACCTAATACTCGATTCTCCCAACCCCATGAACAATCTTAGTGCAGAGTCCTTGAGGGTGGAAAGAAAGAGTTTTAGTTTCTGGGAATCTTGTAAGTAGTTGTAGCTTCCACACAAGATGTCGAACTCAAATAGGAAGGTATATGTATCTTCACTACTTTTACCGTAAAAGGTGGGCAGCGCTGAAAGGGGAATATTTTTCATATTGACATTTGGTGTGGTGTCTAAAATTGGAAACCCGAAGGTAGTTTTGGTTTGGTTTCCAGCTTCTTCTTCCTCCCCGTGTCTTACATTGTTGTGATCCTCTTGATTATCCATACTGGTTTGGTTTCCAAAAAGAGAGTACCTAGGTGGTTTTATCCTTGGGGAGAACAAGGTATCCCAAGGTTTTTTCTTAAGAAAGGTATCCCTCTGATGGGAAGGTATTCCTACTCCTTGGATGTCTGGGACTCTACTCGAGCCGATTGAGATTATTGGTGCCAAAGTTTCCGTGTCAATTTGAGAGACAATTATGTTGGTTGAACTACCAAAAACATTATTCACCTGTTCAGGGTTTATGTTGGCCATTGACCAAGTTTTGGAGATCCTTGGTCAGGTTTGACCTATTTTGGGACTTCGACAGGCTGTCGAAGGTGGATCGCAAGTCGAAGAAGATATCGCGGAATCTTGGCCCCTTTTTAGGGATTTTTGGGTTTTGGGCTTATATAACGAGTATGGGGATGTCAGTGCATGTGTTTACCCATGATTAGGCCCATTTTGTAATGTATAAATAAATGTCTAGGTGATGTAAGAAGAGACATGAAGGACGATATAGACATATGTGTGATGATGTTCTAAGTGTAAGTGATAGTTGTACATGATTTGTGTTGTAACCTAGCTCAGGGAAGGAGTTTCTGGCGAGGTGCACATAGATCTCATGTCCTATGTGGAGTAGGATCTTATGGCTCTGTGCATGTAGATGATTAACATAATATAATAAAGATAAGAAGAGTTAGTGGACGTAGCCCCAGGCTGGGGGTGAACCACGCATATCCTGTGTTATGGTTGCTTTGTGCATTGTGATTGTTTTATTGTTCATATGGTTAATGCTTAGTGTAGTAATGTATGCTTAGATGGACATGATATGATAGCTTAGTGCTTAGTGATGTGAATGAATGTTAGATATGATCTATTTTCTTATGCTAAGGGTTTACATGTGGTATATCTAAGTGAATACTACATTGCTCTATAATTAGGGTTTTATCTACGAAGTAAATACATGCTAGATACTAATGAATGATAATTGCTAAGTGTTATGTTAGGGTGTTGTAATCACAGATCTGTGTCCCAGCTAAGGTTGTAGACAATGGAGTCCTGCAACCACCCCTACCTCTACCTCGGGTGAGACTTCATATGCTTCGCAGGTGTTGCCGAAAGGGATGATAGTTAGGGTTTTGTTGGTGCATTGTTGAAGCGTTGAACCCTGGGTCTACCCCTGTGCCAACAAATGGTTTCGTTGTCGGGACCTAAAACTATGATTGTTGGGAACTGAGGAAAAGAAAGAAAGCTCTGTGCGTAGATCTGTTGCTTTAGTGCGTAGTGTTCTACTTGATTTACGAATTTCTATGCTAAGAAAGGAGGCAAATCTGAAGAAAAGAGGTAAGATCTGAATGCTTTGTGCTCTGAAAGAGGTAAGAACAGTGAAAATTTTTAAGATTTGAAAGCTTTGTGCTCTGAGAAAAGTAAGATAAGTGGAAATTTTTGTTTCAAAAGTATGGATCTAGGTATGTTTGATAAATTTTGTCCCAGTCTGAAAACTAGGGCATGGTTAGAAGACAAAAGGTTTGATATGAGTAGATCTAATGAAAGATATGGTATCTCTATCCATAGAAAGAATGTTTGGACTAACAAATGGATGCAGGATCCTAGGAAGAATTTTTTGCAGGTTAATTACTATGACCCTGGTGTGCAGTACAAAAAAAATTGGGGATCATTTAAGAGAAAGCGAGGATTAACTCTTTTTTACAGTTGTAGAAGACCGGGCCATCTTACTAAGGATTGCCCTGATAGAAGACCTAGTTGTCTTTTTTGTAAAGCTATGGACCATGAAGTTTTGGATTGCCCTAGAATGATTGCTAAGGTTGAAAGAATGAATATGAGACCAGAAAACCCCGAGGAAGGCCAAGAAACTGAGATCATGGTAGAACCCCAAAAATAATCTGAGACTGTATTACTATGAATGAAAGAAACCCTGAATGATCATAGAAATATCAACTTGTCATAGATCTTCAAAGAAAAAGAGTTTATAGAAGCAAGAATAGGAGACTTCTACATAGACTATGTTCTGGATGAGGAAACGTAGGTGAATGTCATAACAGAAAGTACTTGGGAAATTTTGGGAAGGCCTATTATGGTTCCTTCCTTAGGAGGAATAGGATTCTTTAGAGGAAAATTGATAACCATATGTGGAAGACTTACCCAGACCTCTATGCGTGCGCATGGAACTTCGACAAAGGAATAATTTGAGGTTGTTAAATTTGTTGAGAACAGTGCCCCATTTTCTATGTTACTAGGAAAACCCTGGATTGAGAGAGATCAGATCCAGAGAAAAGAAGAAGAGGCCCTAGAACAAAAAAAATAAGAATTAAAATATTTCATGACTAGGAGAATAACACACTTGATAGAAGAACATGAGGACAAATCGAAGCAACTTAGGACTTGAAGAACCTATCCATATAGAAAAGTAGAGCACCTACCCAAGACAGAAAATAAGTATTACCCTTGAACCCTATGACAAAATCTCGTCAGCGCGAAGTTACTATGTTGAGTACAGATAAGAATCAGAATGGAAAGAGGAATACCAAGACGTAGATCACAGGGAAGAAAGCTAGAAAGCTCAACAAGAAGAAGGCAAAGTTGGAGAAATTACAGGAAATTCCAGAGGAGATTTCGTAGAAGGTAGGTTTGCAAAACTGGAACTTCGTCGGGATATCAGAATAGCGCCAAGTGGCACTTCGCCATGGCAGAGTGATATGACCGTTGGAAGAATTATAACCGTTAGAACGATGCCTTGAACGGTTAGAACAACAGTTATGGCCAAAAAGCTCACCATCGGGCCGTTAGGACCGCGTCGTAACAGACATAACTGCATTTATGAAGGATTCTCACCCATTGGAGAGATCTGTTACACGGATGTCTACTTATTCCGTCAACTGTTGCACCAAGAATACTTTTGCAAATTGTATCCACGCCAACAAGAGAACTCATTGTTTCCGTGTTGTGTTTACTAAGACCCCGCTACCTGTTGAACAAGTGTTCATCGACCTGAGTATTCAATATCGATCGTGTATGTCAGACAAAATTAGTGCAGTTGAAAAGTCCATAGAAGAAGTCTTAATCGATCTAATGGCTGAAAAAGTAATGTCCGTAGGGAATTCAAGCTTCATAGACGAGAGGAGTGCAAGCCTCTTCGTTGACTGCTCGTGGATCTGGACCATCCTGAGCCGCAGTCGAGAAAAGAACCAAGCATAGATATGACTTGGTGAATGCAAATTTGATCCCGTCTATCCTGCTCGACTACATCCCGCCCCTGGCCGGTGCAGTGAGTCATGACAGTGTCCTAAGGGACTTCGATTACACCCTGGTTACTATGTACCTCCCGAAGGGGATACGTGCATTTTGAACCCATCTAGACAAGATCATGACATTAAAATTCAACGACTTCAACCTAGGGGATCGCAAGAACCAAAACATGCTCACCCCTCATAGGTACTTGACTAGGACGAAGGGGAAGAACTCGAGGATAATCCCTCGACCATGGACTATGAACCTTGCGCAGTTCACTATCCTGAACGTAATGAAGATACCACATTTTGGAAGGCACCAAGAATTTAACGCATGTGCTAAGCTCTTGCTTTCATGCTACCATGGTGGCTATCTATGGCTAGATAGATGCATCACTGTTGACCCAATGTTGATCCATAGGATTAATGGATTGAGCATGCAGGGACCAGACCCGCAAGACTTCTACCCAGAGAAGGCTGCAGATCACGCCCTGGCACAGAGGATTAAGGATACCTATGGCGATGTAGAAAAGGGCACGTGAGGCTACAAGGTAGCCTCCATCCAGAATGTCGCAGCGCATCTAGCTTGCCAGCTGATCGCAGGGAAGTTAGTGAGAAAGAACAAACCTACACAGGTCATAGGGTTCGTTGTTGACCTCGCTGGAAAATGCATAGAAGGACTACAAATGAATTGGGCAAAGTACTTAGTCAACCAGTTAGAATTGTATTTTCGTGAAGCTCAAGATCAGGGCTATGAGTTCCACTTTAGCTGGATCTTGATCCTCATCGCATTTACAGCTTGAGAGATGCCAGAAGGTGCGACCTTCCTCGACATTGAGTCGTTCAAGCCGCTTGCTGCGAAGTTCACTATGCTCTGGTATTCGAGCGATATGGGAAAATAGTGGTAGTCGAACGCAATATTCCATACCTACTATCTGCAGTTAAAGAGGGCCGTTGAGGCTGTCCCTTGTATGACTCCAAACACCCTACACCGGTTCATGCCCCTTATGAAGTTCCACGCAGATCGACATTTTACTTATATCACTACGTGCGCAGACGAGAGTAAAGAAGAATTTCAGTCATACTATAAGCTCACAGAAGAGGACCTAGAAGAGATAACTAAGGACTGGC
>JASDQU010222180.1:0-17786 GCA_032191745.1 Picea mariana
TAAGAATGCACTAATCGCAGAGTTCAAGAAACCCAAGTCAGAGTCACAGTGTATTACAAAGATGAAGGAGATAAAGCAGAAGGTGGCTGAACCTATGTGGGAATTCGATTAGAGATTCAAAACCCTAACATGCTGATTGACTTTTCAGATCCCAGATGAACAGAACAAAGAATGGTTCATTGCTGCCCTCTTACCACACATCAAAGTTCCTCTGATGAAATATAATATTTCTTCATAGTCATAGGTGCTAGAGATCACCATGAAGATAGAATTAGCCCCTATTTGAGAATCCAGCTCAGGTATGAGTTAGATCTTGAGTCATCTAACTAGTTTGTCTTTGCAGGTAGAAGATATGAGGAAAGATAAGGGAAAAGATAAAAGAGAATACATATGGTGTGTCAGATGCAAATTAAAAGGCCATGACAAGGAGCACTGTGCCCTATTCAATGAATACTTGGCTTCTGGAGCTTCGAGCCCTTTGAATCAAGTCACCTTACCTTAGTGCGAGGTATGCAGAAACAAACATCGCCCTGGTGAGTGCTACTACATGTAAAAGTATGTTCAGACACCTACAAATTTGTACTGTACATTCTGTAAGTTCATAGGACATGATGATAGGGATTGTAGGGATTACGATCTCATGCATGAAAGGTCAAGAGATATATACAAGATTCAAGGCGAAGTACAACAAGAAGGAAACACTATGCAGTATAACTCTCCTGGGAGAGGAAACTTCAATCCTTGCGATGGATTCAGAGGAAGAGGACGAGAAGGAGGAATGGGTCGAGGCCGAGGATAGATAATCTGTTATAACTACACACAACCATGACACCTTGCAATGGATTGTCAGAACCCTTGTACTACTTGTAGCTACTACAACTCATTTGAACATGTTATAGAAGATTGTCCTATGCTGCTAGATAAGCTTCAGAAAAGACGAGGACCTCAGCAGAACCCATAGGTACAACTGATATATGATGAAACTCGTGGAGAAGACCCTAGAGTGGCTGTTATAACTAGAGGAGGCATTGTTACAGGAGAAGACAGACTGACCCAAGGGAATATTACAGAAGACTCAAGAATCAGGAAGGCTATAGAGAAGACACAAATGTTCGATGCAAAGAAAGAAAGACAAATGTTTGAGGAAGAAAGAAAAGAATTCAGAGGAGACCAAGGTTCTTCATCAAAGACTAGACCAAAAGTGAGAGAATATGGAATGACTCTGACATTTGATCAGTCTGCTTCGACAAAAGAAGGAAAAGAGGTAAGCAAGTTCATGGAATTTCTATATACTTGTATTAAGTTGATTCAGGATGAAAGCATTGTACAAGAGTTACAAAATTTAATCAGACAATATGAGCTAAGAAATATAGACCCCTTAATGAATAGGCCATTACACAAAATTGGTAAGAAGAGAAGGACAAATAAGGAATTACGTTTGAATGCTCAAATAGGAGAGTATGAGATAGACTATGTAGTCCTCGACTTAGGGTCAGAGGTCAATGTCATGACGAAGAAAACTTGGGCATTGATGGGAAAACCGAAGTTGATATATTCCCCTATTAGGCTTAGGATTTCCAACCAACAAGTTGTAAGTCCATTTGGAAGATTGGAACATGTCCCTATGGACATTGATGGAGTAAGAACATTTGCAAATTTCTAGGTAATTGAGATTGTTGATGACATCCACCCTTAACCCACGCTGTTAGGAATTGATTGGGCCTTTAATAATTCCACTGTGGTTGATTTAAAGAAGAGACATATGAATTTTGAAAGAGATGACCTTAGGGTCATCCCACTCTTAGATCCAGATGAAGGTCAACGGTACAGAGAACCTATTAGAGAAGAAGACCATGCATATTCACTAGAAAACATATACAAATTAACATCCAGACAACAAGATTACATTAATCCCACAACCGATGGAAACTTAAGCTGGCAAAGTGAGAACGTATGCACATCAGACTCAGAAGAAGCATTGGATAATTGGAAGAATAAAATGTATGAAGTATCTACAAGAAGATGTGCTAGACTAACCAGAGAAGTTTGCTGGATCGGCACAACCGTAAGTAACTTACCCACCTTTGATGGTATAAAACCTTTAGAAACCTTCTTGTTGAACTTTGAAGAGAGTGTACCAGTGAAACAAAGACTGTTGGCAATGGATGAGGCCTTGAAAGAAACACCAACAAGATGGTGGGGGACACATAAACATAGTATCACAGAATGGGTACAATGTCGTACCTTGATGACAGCGTGATTCTCAACACAAGAAGAAAGTTGTGAAGTAAGGTACACCGGTCGAAGCTACCCAAAGGACCATGTGCGAAGCTGCGAAGAGGCCTAGAGCAACATTCCTCAATAAAAATGGGTGCACAAATTCATTAACATGCTGGACACCACCCCTATCAACTGGTACCTTCAAGTAGAGCTGCACCTCATTACTACAGATTGGAAAGGTATGACTCAGAATTTTGTAACTACCTTCTTATTTGAAAGTCAATATCCCTCAGTAGATCAAGCATTGCATGTTGTAAGACATAAAGTATTTGAAGAGGCATATAGCCTCCCTATGGAACAATAAGAGGACGAATGGAATGCACCTCTCTAGAAACTACAAGGCTGTTACAACATCAATGCCGATGAAGACAATGATCCTAGGAAGGTGAACATCGTAGAAACAAAACGCCAGAGATATGTGGAAGGACCAGGAGTTGAGATATCATTTATTGGACAACCGATTAATATTAAGAAGGTCAATATTGGAACAGAGCAGACACCAAAGTTTGCAAATGTTGGAGATTACTGGGATGCTGCTACCATTGACAAAATTACAGAGTTACTGCATGAATATCATGACTTGTTTCCAACCAAGTTCACTGATATGTAGGGCATTAAAGGGCCTATGGGTGAGATGAGGATTCCTTTAAATCGAGATGCTAGACCAGTTAAACATAGACCTTATAGAATGAACCCTAAATATAAGGAAAAAGTGAAAATTGAGCTCGAAAGAATGTTGGAAGCAGGAATCATAGAGCCTGTCGAAGAGTCATAGTGGATTATCCCTATGGTGGCACAAGACAAGAAGACATGAGAAATAAGAATATGCATAGATCTCAAGAAGATTAATGATGCTTTGCATGATCCCTTACCTACACCATTCACTGACGAAGTGTTAGATAATGTGGGAGGCTAGGAAGTATATTCTTTTACAGATGGATTTTTAGGATACCATCATATCCAAATTGCCAAGGAAGATCGCCAAAAGACCACATTTGAAACATAATGGTGGTCCTATTAGTATACAGTGATGCCATTTGGATTGAATAATTCCCCAACCATATTTTTCAGGGTGGTGGTCGAAGCATTCAAGGAATTTCTGCATTAAATTTTAGAAGCATATTTTGATGATTGGACTGTTTTTAGTTTATTGAAAAATCATATTGAATGTCTAAGGCTGATGTTGGATAAATGCAGGCAATGTCAAATTGGCTTGAACCTGAAGAAATGTATTTTCTTTTCACCATTTGGATTTCTATTAGGACATATTGTATGTAAGCAAGGATTGCTGGTGGATCCATCCAAGATCACCATTATAGTTGATCTACCCCCTCTGATGTCAGTTAAACAGCTGCACACTACATTGGGACACACATGCTACTACATGAAGTTCATTAAGGGATATTATCATATTACAACACCCATGGAGAAGTTGTTGAAGAAATACTGTCAGTTTAGTTGGACATAAGAATGCCAACAGAGATTCTACACACTGAAACAGAAAATGGTTACTGCGCCCATTCTGGTTTTCCCAGATTGGACCAAGGAGTTTCATGTGCATGTCGATGTGTCTTCCATTGCTTTAGGAGATGTATTAGCACAACCTAGAGAAGGAGATATTGACCACCCATTAGCCTTTTCTAGCAGGAAGCTATCAATTGCTGAGATTAATTACACCACCACTGAGCGAGAAGGGTTAGCCATGGTGTATGCATTGCAGAAATTTCGCCACTACTTGTTGGGAGGACACTTTAAAATGTCTATTGATCACTCTGCACTAAAATACCTAGTCAACAAGCCAGTGTTGGGGGGAAGGATATGCATATGGCTTCTTTTATTTCAAGAATATGATTTTGAGATCATAGCAAAGCCAGGGAGAATGAACAAAGGTCCTAATCACTTGTCAAGGTTGGAACATGGTGAAGAGCCAACCAGTTTGGAGGATGCACTACCATATTCAAAACTACTGGCCATTAGAAAGATTGATGACTAGTTCGTAGAGATAGTCCAGTTCCTATCAATAGGAATGGCACCTAGTGAGTACACAATTCCTCAGAAGAAACAACTAGTAGTGCGTGCTGCAGACTTCTCACTTATAGCTGGACATCTATACAAGATGGGACCTGATGAGATATTAAGAAGATGCGTTATGAAGGCAGAACGACCACTGATCCTCACAAAATCTCCTGAAGGAATCGCAGGAGGACATTATGCAGGAAAAGAAACTGCGCAGAAGGTTCTCAGAGATGGCCTTTGGTGGCCTACCTTACATAGAGATGCTAAATAATACTCTAGAGCCTACGATGTATGCCAAAGAGTTGCGAAACCATCCAAAAGAGATGAAATTCCTTAGCACCACAACTGACCCTACAAGCATTTGAGAAATGGGCCATTGATTTCATTGGACCCATAAACCCACCAGGAAAGTGCACGGGAGCAAGGTACATAATTACTGCAACATAGTACTTGAATAGATGGTCCGAAGAAAGAGAAGTTAAGGACTGTAGTGCAACTACAACTGCGTGCTTCATATTTGATGACATCATAACCAAGTTTGGATGCCCAAAGATCCTTATGAGTGATCAAGGCACACATGTCATCAATAAGAAAATTGAAGCCTTGACTGAAGAATTTGCAGTCCACCATCAGAAGAGCACGCCATACCATCCACAAGAAAATGGGACAGTTGAAGCATTCAACAAGATTTTGGAAACAACACTAACCAATATTTGTAGTGTGAACAGGTATGATTGGGATTTAAGAGTACTAGCATTATTATGGGCCTATAGGATCACTTGCAAGAAACTAACAATTCAGACCCCTTTTAAGTTAGTATATGGTCTTGAAGCTGTTGTTCCAGTGGAATACTTGGTACCAAGCCTAAGAATTGATGCTTTTACAGATATGGATGACCTTGACACTGTTCAAGATATGCTTGCACAGTTGGTTGAACTAGAGGAAGACATATTTGTTGTAGGATTCCATCAACAGGTACAGAAGGAAAGAGAGAAGGCCTACCATGACAGGCACATCAGGAAGAAGGCATTTAAACAAGGTGATCTAGTCCCGATATATGACAGTAAGTTCATTAAACATCCTGGGAAGTTTAGAATGCATTGGCTAGGGCCATACAAGATCGTTTATCTTACAGAGGGAGGAGCTATGCAATTGAAGACTCTGAATGGGGAGTGGAAGGAAGGATTAGTGAATGGGATCCATTTGAAGTTGTACTATTACAACCCGCTACCTCACAACCCTTAGTAAAATCATGAAGAAAAGGGTCTAGGTACCAGGTGCAGTTGAAACTGGGTACCAGACATATAAAAGATAGTCTGCACAAGGAGGAAAAGGAGGCATAGAACAGAAAGAAGAGGCTTCATTGTGCAGTCAGAAGTCTAACTAAAATAGAAGGATCAAATCTGAAGTGCCTCGGAATGAGTCACAGGTGAGTGTTGGGGGCAGGTTGGCCCTTGGTTATGGAAGAAAGTAATGATTAAGGAAGAAAAGGCAAAATGCGAACTTCGCGGAAGACACATTGACTGTTATTGGGTTGAAGTGAGAAAAAGAGTAGAAAATATGGAGCGAAGTCCGAGAAAGAAATTCATTGGATGAGGAGATCAATGATAACAGATCAGCAAGGAAGAAGGATCGTGGACAACTCAGCAAGTGGAAAAATCTACCATTGGATTATTTGGAGCACCGCGCGAGAAGAAAGGAAAGACATGCTGGTGAAGCCCGAAAAACACAACTCAAGTTGACCTAGGGTTTTAGACACCTAGGGTTTTGGACACCTAGGTTTTGGCCTAAGGATGTTAGTGAGCTATTTTAATGTATAAATAAAGGTCATGAGGACCTAGTTTGGGTTGTTGGTACGATATTGTTGTCGATTTAGTGGTATTATTGTGTGAGAGATTACTATTGTGTGAGAGAGAGAAGCACTGAGTGTGAGATCCTTCTGGTATTGTAAGATCTTCAGCTAGGTGTGAAGATCAACCCTGCAGCTGGGTGTGTAGGGAGGGGAGAGAAAGAGAGGAGAAGAGAAGAGATCTACTAGCTAAGAGCATAGACAAGAACTATATGCTTCAACTTAATATATTATAAAGCATAGTTCTGTGAATGTAGCCCTAGAGAGAGCGTGAACCACATATATTTTGTGTTATGTGTGATTGATATTCTGTCTCTGTCATTGAGATACTGTGATTGAATTGTTGTGTTAGATCTGATAAGTAGATGTGTAGAATAGATCTAAGCTGATAAGTGATATATGAATGCTACACTTCCCTTATGTTAGATCCACTTGATATTCCCCTTGGTTGTAGACATCTATGTCCTGCAACCCCCTCATAACTGCTTCGGGTGAGACTGCATCTACTTTGCATGTGTTACCGAAAGGACCAGTAGTTAGGGCTTGTTGGTGTGCTCTTGGAGATGAACCTTAGGTCTGCCCCTGTGCCAACAATGGGACCTCCTCAAAATCCGATGGGATCCGCACCAAGACTGTAACATTCCCCCACCACCCACAGGCTAGGAAATGCCACTCCAGAACAATCTTTCATGCTCTGACACTATGCTGTAACGTCCCCAACCACCCATGATCGAGCCATGCTACCCGAGGGAACACTTTTTTTCTTTCATAGTGGAACATACTGTAACATACCCAATGTTCAACTAGGCTATGCCACTTAAATTTTCTCTTTAAACTGTATACAATTATAACATACACATGTAATACTCTTGTGGAAGCTTTGCATATAAACTTAAACAAACAATTACATTCTATAAATATACGATTTCATACTGAAATAACAGTAAACGTAGATATGCAACATATATAGGGAAATACCCATAAACACATAGACAATTGTAATCACACATATGATAAACTATAAACATAAGCACATAAATAACAATGTAGCATGTAAATTTATCACACGATTGATACTTATATTGTAAATATTATCATCAACTGCGTACAGACCATCCACAAACCTCCCAGCCTTAGACTACATTGTTCATCATTCTCAACAGTGAGTCACCCCCGAGCTGGGACTGAACTCCACCCGGGTAAAGGGGTTACCAACCGAGCTAAAGGCTCATGGACAATAGGAAAGAATCTGTCTCAGGTGCTCACTCAACTAACATCCTACAACCTCTCATTCCCCATATTCCTGTCCCACCCAAGGAAGTGTGCCCCTTCTCTTCTCAACAGTCCCTCGGCTACCCCACTTCCCTTCCAGGGATTCAGTAATAGGCCGGACAAGACATCTCAGAGCACTGTAGCTGTAGTTTAGCACCTTCAAGAAATCAATCCCCAACAATTCTCTTGCTCAGAGAATTTCTCATAGGCCTGACAACCCACCTCTTCAATTTCCCATGGGCCTGACAACCCACTTCTAAGCTAACCAGGTACACCAACCAGAATGGTTATGGAAACAGGATCATATACAATGAAAATGGGTGTCTCAAGGATAACGGACTGAGTGAATGAAAATGGTCATGGAATCATTGACTAGATGACTGATGATGGAAGAAATCATCGTGAAGTTGATCGTGAAAGTGATGGTGAGAATGATGGTGAAGCTGCTGGTCAGAATCATCATGAAAAGTGACCAAATGAGCTAAGTCCCCGCGATATGAATGCATGTCCCAAAGTTGACACTTGTTATGTTGGAAGCTACTTTAGTCCACTTGTCCCCAACTTTAGAACTTAGGATAAAATAATTATCCATACTTTATGTTTTAAAGAAATATTGATATAATATTCCTTTTTGGATTAAGTTCTCTAGCTTATCCCTTTCCCTTAACTTTTGGCCCTCCCTTTCCCTAACTGGTGGAGTCTAGTCCTCCATCTCTTTTATCGTGGTCGGTCTGTGTACAATGATGTATTTTATATTAATCATGAGACATGTACAAAATAGGCACACTGGCCTTTAACATCTAGGTGCTTTGGACTAATTCCAAGACATAAGCATCCCAGCTTATAACAACTGGCTCACCATCCTATAACACATATCATATACACAAGGTTCACTGACCTCTATACTGCGTGCACTTTAGTTACTGCGCACGGTATCCAGGAATGCGCACACTACATCATTTTACTGCGCAGTACATGCACGCACTATGCCATGAAAGGTACATTACAAAATGATTTCCAAATATCTCACCAGCTTAAGTACACTTACATTACATTTAAAATTGGGTTCGATCGAGGGATATTTCAATCCCCTCCCTTTATTTATGCACTGTCCTTAGTGCATCATATACCCATATACAACAAAATTTTTAAAAATCTTCAAAAGGATGCAGGTATTCTATCCGCATTGCATCCTCATGCTCCCAAGTAGCATCCTGAGGACCATACCAGGTCCATTGGACCTTTAGAAGCCCTATGGCTTGACTCCGAAGTTCCTTGATTTTTTGGTCCAAAATGCACACCGAATGCACTTGAAAAGCGCCTTCTTGCTCAACCTGAATCACATTCCAATCAATAACATGATTAGCATTAGGTATATATTTCTTTAGCAATGATACATGGAATACATTATGAACATACATAGATGTAGGCAATGCAATCATATAAGCAACTGGACCAATCCTCTCTAGGATTTCAAATGGCCCACAAAATCTGGCTGCCAACTTGGTGCAGCGTCTCGGCTTCAGGGAAATCCTGTTAGCTTTCACCTTCAGGAAAACATGATCACCCACTTTGAACTCTCTTTGGGTTCTGTTCTTATCGACATAAATTTTCTGCCTGTCTTGGGCAGCTTTTAAATTCTTCTTAATTTTTATCATTTGGTCTTCCATCTCCTTGAGCAACTCTGGCCCAACTACTATCCTATCAGCTGGATTATCCCAGCTCACTGGAGTATTTCTCTTTCTGTCGTAAAGTGCTTCAAATGGGCTCATCTTCAACGATGCCTGATACCCATTGTTGTAAGCGAATTCTACCAAGTGCAGGTAGTCTTCTCATTTAGATGGTTTTTCCATCAAATACATTCTTAGTGTGTCTTCTATCACTTTGTTCACCCTCTCTGTCTATCCATCAGACTCAGGATGATAAGCTGTACTAAGGTTCAGATTCATTCTGAATCCTTTGAAAAATCCTTTCCAAAAATTTGAGGTGAATTTCGAGTCTCTGTCAGACACAATTGTTTTAGGAATTCTGTGCAATAGTGCCACTTCCTTCATGAAAGTATCAACAACATCTGCGGCCTTGTGAGTAGTTTTGAGTGGAATAAAATGGGCAGCTTTTGTAAGCTTTTCCACCACCACCATGATCGAATCATGCAGCTTGCCTGTTTTGGGCAATCTTGTAATAAAATCCATTGTCACCACTTCCCACTTCCATTCGGGAATGGGCAAAGGTTGCAAAAACCCTGCTGGGTGCCTATGCTCAAATTTAACTTTATGGCATTCCATACATCTAGCGATGTATTCAGCAATATCCCTCTTCATACCTAGCCAAAAGTAATGGCTCTTGATCGCTACCATGGTTTTCTAATATCCAGGGTGCCCTGCATAAGGGACATTATGCATTTCATGCAAAATCATACGTTTCAAGTCCTGGACATTTGGAACAAAATTTTTGTTCTTGTGCAACAATACTCCATCTATTCCCAAATTATAATTATCCACCTTTTGTGGAATCTTACCTTGCTTTAGCTTTGCTACCAATTCTCTGTATTGCAGATTTGCATTTGTAGCCTCTAGAATTTTTCTTTTAATATCAGTCTGATACATGCTAATGGCTGTAGCATGTAATTCATGCACCCTCCTACTGAGTGAATCAACCACGTTATTCTCTTTCCCCTTGATATGCTTTATATCAAAGTCATATTCCCTTAGAAATTCTTACCATCTACTTTGCCTAGCATTTAGATTTGGCTGATCAAATAAATATTTCAGACCATTGTGGTATGTTCTTATCTCCAACCTCTTCCCCATGAGGTAGTGTCTCCATTTCCTCAAGACATGCACTATGGCTGCCAACTCCAAATCATGAGTGGCATAGTTTCTTTCATGTTCCTTCAACTTTGTTGATTCATAACATATAACAAACCTATTTTGACTGAGGAATCCATCAAGTCCTTCATTACATGCATCCGTGCATACAATGAAGTCTTCATTTGGGTTTGCAATCCTTAATACTGGAGCACTTGTCAATAATTGTTTCAAGTGTTGGAAACTCTTTTCGCAATCCAATGTCCACTGAAACTTCACCCCTTTTCTTTGCAAGGAAGTGATTGGGTGTGCAATCTTTGAGAATCCTCCAATAAATCTTCTGTAGTAGCCTACAAGACCCATGAATGATCTCACCTCTGTGACATTCTTCGGCGCTGGCCATTCTCTAATGGCTTCTATCTTCTCAGGATCCACTGCTATCCCATCCTGTGAAACGATATGCCCCAAATATTGAATTTGTTTCTGATAAAATGAGCACTTTCTCAATTTGGCATACAATTAATGCTCCCTTAATACTTGCAACACCATCCTCAAATGATGTTCATGCTCTTCCTCTGACTTAGAATATATAAGAATGTCATCCAAAAATACAATGTCAAACTTGTCAAGATATTCTCGGAAAACACCATTCATTAAGCACATAAAAATAGTTGGTGCATTTGACAACCCAAATGGCACCACTGTGAACTCATAATGACCATACCTTGTCCTGAAGGTGGTCTTGCTGATATATTCTTCTTTAATCCTTACCTGATGGTATCCTGATCTGAGATGTATCTTTGAAAATATCTTTGCATCCTTCAATTGATCAAAGATATCATCAATCCTTGGCAGAGGATACTTGTTCTTAACAGTCACTTTATTCAAATGTATGAAGTCAATGCACAATCTTAATGTTCCATCTTTATTTTTCACAAACAAGACTAGGGCACCCTAAGGTGACACACTTGGGCATATATACCCCTTCTTCAAAAGTTCTTCAAGATGCATTTGCAACTCCTTCAAATCTGGTGTACTCATTGTGTAAGGAGTCTTTGACACTGGCGCTGCTCCAGGCATTAGATTTATAGAGAAATCAATGTCTCTCCTTGGGGGTAGTCCTGGTACCTCCTTGAACACATCTTCAAAATCTTCCAGGACTGCATAATCCTCCAAATTTGGCACCTTATCTCTAGGTGTCTCTTCTATATGAGCTGCAAATATTTGCCACCCTTTTCTGTAACATTTCTCCAGCCGCAATGCTGAAATTTCTCTGATGGTTACTGCTCTAGGAATTCCTTGCACTTTCCTTAGCTCCCCTTCCTCATCCCAGCAAGTAAATTCTTTGATGTGACACTCTAAGAGAGTATGGTTTTGGTCCAACCAATCCATCCCAATTAGGCAGTCATAGGAACCTAAAGGCAAGATGTTCAAATCTTCCTTGGTGTTCAGTCCATTCATGACCATGAGGTATGACTTAACCATCTCATTAACCTTTCTTCTGGCTCTTGTAGCTAGCTGCACCAACCAGGATTTCCTATGCTTGCTTCTTGGTAATTGCAAACTTTCCACCATCTTAGGGTCTATATAACTATGACTAGCTCCTGAATCAATTAAAATAGCAATGGTTTGATTGTTGATCATACCTTCCACTTCAATCATGTGGGACTGATACTCTGCTTTCTTGTTGTCCAGGGCTGCATAAATCCTTGGCACATATCTGCCCATGTCATCCATTGTTTCAGCTTGCTGTACATTGTGAACAACCCTACCTTTTTCACCTCTATGAGGACAATCTCTGAACCTATGTTCTCCTTTATAGCCCCAACATTGCATAGGTGGCTGCCTTGGCCTTTGACTCCTTGTGTCAATCATTTCATGTTATTTAGGCATTTTCTATCCCCATGGATTATTTCTAAAGAATGGTGGCTTAGCTCCCTTCTTCCACTGATCCATGTTGAATTTCTTTTTTTCTTCCCAAGCCTTTTGTAAAGCTGGCCTTGCTTTTTTCTGATCATATAGGCATTTAGCTCACCTTATGGTCTCTTCTAATGTCTTGGGATCATCATACTGTCTTTTGTCACTGATGAATGATGGTAATCCACTCAAATACCTTTGAATTTTGACTATCACATCCTTGATGAAAGAGACATGCTTCAGCAGTTCTAGAAACCTTCTATCATATTCATCTATGGTCATACTTCCAAGCTTGAGTTCAAAGAACTCTTTCATTTTCTTGTCATAGTATCTCTTAGTCAAGTATTTCTTCTCAAAATACTTCTTGAATTTCCTCCAAGTAACACTTTTCTCTTTAATGTGCTGCACTTGCACAAGCTAATCCCACCACATGGAGGCCTTTTCCTTGAGTTGATAGATAATAATTTTACCTTCTTCATGAGAAGAATAATTATGCAATTGAGAATACTTTCTCATGCCCAACAACCATGTTTCTACATCTTCATCCTTCTTGTGCTCACCATCAAATGTAGGAGGTTTTATTTTGTTCATTTCTCCTCGTAGCTCATCCACCCCAGACCTCTTATGCCTTCTAATAGGGGATGGACTTGAGCTGTTTCCTATTCTCTTATTGGAATGCCTTGGGGAGTGATGGTGGTGTCTGCTAACACTTCTTTCTTTTATTTTCTCATCCAAAGGCTTGTGACTTCCAGATTTGCTTAAGCCACTCTCCTTAACCAATTTCTTTGCTATTCTATTCAAGCCCTCCAATAACTTCATGTTGAAGTCATCTTGCTGCTCCTTGGATCTCATAAGCCTTTCATTATCAGCTCTATGGCTTTGGACATCCTTCTGCAAATTTTTAATGGTCTCTTCCATATTCATGTTTTCATTTCTTTCTTCTCCATGTACATTGGATTTTGTTCCTTCAATGATCAAATGGACATCTATCCCTCTGCTCTCATCTTGCTGACTGTAATTCCCCTGTGCCTCTTCCATTCCTATGGAATCTGCACTTGTTTGATCTGATCTAGTTGTTGTTAATTCTGAAAAACGTGCAACCATCGAAACTTAGCAGGCTAACAATTCAACAATTCATAAAAAATATAAACTATCTTGGTTCCATATATACATCATAATCATCTCTTCTGATTTCCTGGTGTTATCACCATGAAAAATCTATATAAGACCCAAGTCTTGAGAACATAGATGCGCGACGCCTTCAGAGATACATCTAGGTAGAAGGCGGTTTTCCGAAACCACTTTTGCCAAGACGTGGTATCATGTGTTTCAATATGTCAAAACCCCCACTTGTGGAATGGGTGACGGCTAGTCAGATCACCCCGTTCACTCATTCGGTACTTCATAGTTGTATGACATCAGCTAAACACCGCCATGTAACTAACTCAAAAGCTAATCATTTGAAATGGATTATCCAAGCATGGCAACCCAACACACTTGTACATAGTCTGTCTAAGCTTCATAATTGGGATTCTATAACTACCAATCCTCAAGTATGAGGGCATCAGCTTATCCATAAACGGAGTAGTCTCCAAATTGTTTGATTTTCTGTTCTCTGAAAAAGCATTTCAGCATCCACAAAATGAGGTACATGGACAAGGATAAATCCAGTGAGATTGGTTATTAAGGCAACATGCTAGACTTTCCTACAAATAAGGAGGAAAGGGTACTTGCTCACATTCTAGTGACTAAATTCCACACAGAGCTGACTATAGACTCACAGTTGGAAGTCAGGCTGAATCCCACTATGAAGGATTTAGTCATCAACAGGCAGTTGCTAAGAAGAAAAGGAGAAAGTGGCAGAAGAGGGAAACCACAACTGAAACGACCGAAAGTGTTGGAGAGAATCAACCAGTCTGGTTAGATTCTTTAAAGGAGGAGATCGCTAAGCTGAAATGAATCCTCGAATAAAATTATATTTCAGTAAATTTTTGGTTAGATGGTAGCAGAGGTATGGGGCCTAGAGATGATATGCATGTTCTTAAATGGACCCTTTACAATAGGATAATTGTTACCATCCCCTTTTTATAATTTTGTGATTAATACGATTATATAAATAAAAAAGTGGATTTTGGGTTGTTTATTACAAGATTTTAATTGGTGGTGTTATGAGTCTTGTTTTCTTTCATAGTATGCTTTTCTTGTAAGCTTATACTTCACTTCCATCTGTCTGAATTAGAGGAATGTAAAACTCAGAATTCATTTCTGAGATGCTCTCGGCTTAGCAATTTAGACTATATTTATTTCTTCTCAAACCATCTCTGAATTAACTTTAAATAATACTCTGATGCGGTTGTGTGTTCTTTTTCCTCTAACATTATGCAAATTAATTCAGACTCATCGCCTTCCAAATGACTTTGCGCGCACTAAAATTCAACCTGTACGTCCATATTTATCGTGCATAGAAACATCACAAGGTAAATCGTGCTTCCGCGCACCTATATCCACTACACATTTCTTCTCCGTCGCACCAATAACTTGTGCGCACTACTTTTGAGTTGTGCGCTAATATCCACTGCGCACAGTTTTGGTATCGCGCACTGATATTCCACATGCATTTCTCCCTATGTATTGCACCAAGACAAAGTTCAATATGCCACACTGCGCACAATAATCTGTGCGCACCATTGAATACACTGTCACGAGACAACTTATACTCATACTATATGTGCACCAACCAAACTCCTCTGTATTTTTCAATACTTGTGCACCCCACATGCACATTACTATGTGTGTGCTTACTGCGCAATGCTAAATTCAACACACTCATCCGCACACAATATTCTTCTGCGCGGCGCCACAATTTACCACGCATAGCTGCGTGCCAACATGTATGCTCTGTGACTTGAAATTTGGTCACTTTGAAATTAATCTTCTGTGAATATTCACTTCAATTGAACCTCTTTGGCCTATCCAGGCTCAGTGTTGGAACTAAAGCTTTGATACCAATTTGTAACATTCCCCCACCACCCATAGGCCAGGAAATGCCACTCCAGAACAATATTTCATGCTCTAATACTATGTTGTAACATCCCCAGCCACCCATGACCAGGCCACGCTACCCGAGGAAACACTTTCGTTCTCTCATAGCGGGACATACTGTAACATACCCAATATTCAACTGAGCTATTCCACATAAATTTTCTCTTTAAACTACATACAATTATCTTGCGGAAGCTTTGCATATAAACTTAAACAAACAATTACATTCTATAAATATACAATTTCATATTGAAATAACAGTAAACGCAGATATGTAGCATATACAGGGAAATACCCATAAACATATAGACAATTATAATCACACATATGATAAACTGTAAACATAAGCATGTAAATAACAATGCAACATGTAAATTTATCACACGATTGGTACTTATCTTGGAAATATTATCACCAACTATGTACAGATCGTCCATGAACCTCCCAGCCTTAGACTACATTGTTCATCACTCTCAACAGTGAGTCACCCTCGAGCTGGGACTGAACTCCACCCAGGTAAAGTGGTTCCTAACCAGGCTAAAGGCTCATGGACAATAGGAAAGACTCTGTCTCAGGTGCTCACTCAACTAACAGCCTACAACCTCTCATTCTCCACATGCCTGTCCCACCCAAGGAAGTGTGCCCCTTCTTTGCTCAACAGTCCCTCGACTGCCCCACTTCCCTTCCAGGGATTCAGCAACAGACCAGATAGGAAGTCTCAGAGCACTGTAGCTGTAGTTTAGCACCTTAAAAAAATCAATCCCCAACAATTCTCTCGCTCAGAGAATTTCGCATGGGCCTGACAACCCGCCTCTTCAATTTTCTATGGGCCTGACAACCCGCTTCTTCAATCCCGCTCCCAAGCTAACCAAGTACACCAATAGGAATGGTTACGGAAATAGGATGAGATACAGTGAAAATGGATGTCTTAAAGATAACAGACTGCGTGAATGAAAATGATCATGGAATCATTGACTGGATGACTGATGATGGAAGAAATCATCGTGAAGCTGATCATGAAAGTGATGGTGAAACTGCTGGTCAGAATCCTCGTGAAAAAGTGACCAAATGAGCTAATTCCCCATGATATGAATCCATATCCCCAACTTGACACTTGTCATGTTGGAAGTTACTTTGGTCCACTTGTCCCCAAATTTAGAACTTAGGATAAAATAATTATCCATACTTTATGTTTTAAAGAAATATTGATATAATAATCCTTTTTGGCTTAAGCTCTCTAGCTTAGCCTTTTCCCTTAACTTTTGGCCCTGCCTTTCCCTAACTGGTGGAGTCTAGTCCCCCATCTCTTTTATCATGGTTGGTCTATGCACAACGATGTATTTTATATTAATCATGACACATGTACAAAATAGGTGCACTGGCCTTTAACATCTAGGCACTCTGGCCTAATTCCAAGACATAAGCATCCCAACTTATAACAACTGGCTCACCAGCCTATAACCCCTATCATATACACAAGGTTAGCTGACCTCTATACTGCGCACACTTTAGTTACTGCGCGCTGTATCTGGGAATGTGCACACTACATCATTTTACTGCACAGTACATGCACACACTATGCCATGAAAGGTGCATTAAAAAATGATGTCAAAAAAAATCACCAGCTCAAGTACACTTACATTACATTTACAACTGGGTTCGGTTGAGGGATATTACAAGGAACCACGGGAGGAGTTGCGCAAGTGTCTACGAACTTACCATTCCATAACTCCGCCCCATATCATGCTTTTCTAGGGAACCAAGAAACACCAAAAACTGAGTATTGTGAAATTTTCTGAAGCCATGGGCATGGGCCAAGACAGTGCCCCATTATGCAGAAATATTCAACAACACCAAATATAGTACACTATGAGTTCTGCGCATCTACCACGCATACTACCAATCAATGTACAATGTTGGATGCACTGGAAGACATGTTAGATCAAACAACATTCAGGGTGAAGGAAAACCATCAGGGACTAGGAAGAGGTTGAGGAGGTGGAGCCAGAGGATATTTTAGAGGAGGAAAAACTGAGGGAAGAGGGCCAAGAATATGTTATAACTGTGATGAGAAAGGTCACATGGCTAGAGACTATCCTCATCCAAGGTGACCATGGTGTTCTCACTGCAGAACCAACATACACACAGCTAAAGACTGCCCAGAATTAATTGCAAAATGGGAAGATAGGGTATGACAAGAAGGAACTAACCTCATCAGTTCAGAAATCAAGAGAGTTATTAAGGTACAATTTCCCAAACTCAATATTTTTACTTGAGGAGGAGAGAAGACATGAGTTTATGTTGATACTCTACCTCATATCCATAAAGTAACACTTAAAGAAGATAGGTATGACCCTCTAAAGCATAAACAGTTCTTTAAAGATGCCATAAAAGTATTTCAGCATATGCCTAGTGTTACACATTATTTTCATCATCCCTATGATTGTTAATGATGTAAACCTATCTATTGCCTTTAGAGGGGTCACAGTGGCCTGAGTTCCTGAAGAGAGAAGGAAGAAGAACTTTTCCTGAGGAAAAAAAGTTACATTTTCCTATGTAAAAACCTTATAAAAAGAAATGTCCAGAGGTTGCTATATAGACAG
>JASDQU010222185.1:4675-17743 GCA_032191745.1 Picea mariana
TTTAATCTTGGCCAAATTAGCTAGGTTAGAGTAATAATTAATCCAACTGTCTAAGCTAGATTAATATGTTAGATGACTAGGTTAGGAGATAGGTTAGTGATTTTGTTTTCAATAAAAGTTGAAAAGGGATGTCAAAATACCCTTTGATTGATTAAATTTGATTATGTAGCCTTAGAAAAATAAGACCATGGTGTAAAAGGGAAAAATGGAGCTTAGCGCTATCCAACGCATATTTTTATCCTATGTTTAGTAGCGAAAAAGACATTTTGTCATATAGTGACTAATTTCTGCACAAGTTGTCATCGACGACATCCATTTTTGCCGATATCGATGGTCCTCAATGCATTTCATACCCCCCCCCCCGAACTTTCTTCCTTTAACAATGGGAAGGGGGGTCCTATACATGGTTTCCCCCCATGTAGGTCCCACCTAACATGGAGCTCTCACAACATTTCAGACCCCCCCCCACCCGAAATTCACTTACCACCTACCCCCCCCTCCAAAATCCCTCCAAACCACTACCCAAAACCACTCACCTCACTTCGCCACTGTACCCTACTTCCACCTGCCATATGTCCCATCCTACATATTCGTTACCCAATCAAATCACTTCCTGTGACCATTTACCTCCCCGTCACCACCCCGTGCCATAACAAACACCTCCACACATTGTAAAACCTCGATTCATCACCCTGCAATGCCATTTTCTAATGCACAGACACTATGGACCCTGTGCCAAAACAAGCTGTCAAGCCAACTACCACAATCACTCACTGTCAACAGGTGCATTTTCTCTGGGTAATAATATCCTACCATTAATTTTCTTTAAGCTTTGTCAATCATGGCCCCCAAGGCCAAATCTGATGATACGTCCAAGAACCAGATACTTCCTCCTCCTATCAATGTGTACCATATACCCCTGGCGGATAAGGACTGTAAAATCACAGAGCCAAGGTGTGAATTTGACTTCTTCGAGTTGCACTCTTGGCTAAAAGACATCTGCCTGGATTAGAGTGATGAAATTGGAATTTGGGATTCCAATTTACCTCTGTATATGTTCCCTCAAACCCACCATTTCCCTAAATTCTCCCTCAAATTCCAAGCTTGCTATTCACCCGGCCAAAGGGCCATTGTTTCCTCCTTTGGTGAAACCCTGTTCACAATTTCTTTTGAATCCATTGACTATATGCTGCAAATCCCAAAAAATTACTCTGTGATCCCATTTTCCATTGAATCCCTAAACGACCTGTACCAGAAGATCAACTTTCCCCAAAGAGCCCAAATTTTTTAGATTTTTCTGCTAGAAGATGTCCAATTGCCCAATAAAAATCCCCCTTATTCATCCTCCATATTCATTGTCAAGGCCAACCAGATCATTTCCATTCTTTGTTACCTGTTAGGTTATTTATTAGATGAATGGGTAGATGAGACTATTTTAGGCTTTCTATCTATCTTTTCCATAGAAGAAAGAGTCACAATTAAATTTAATTTTAGTCAATTCATGGTTGATAACATTCATGATCATCTTTTTAGGTTTCCAACTAAATGAATGTTCAGATATTCCTCAGTCCTAGTTTATATGTTCTTGTTTTTTCAGTCAGACAGGTTTCCATGTGCATCTTCAAAATTGAGCTAGGAAGGAAACCCATAGTCAGTGACCTCATGGATCTCATTGGTGAGGAAAAATTCAGCAAAGTACAGTTTCAAGGATTTCATAGACCAATTTTACCACCCAGTGGTTTTCATGTTGAACAACAACACAGATCCAAGGATCAATGACTAAATTCAGAGAATCTTTCACCTCTCTGATCTAGCCAAGACATGAAAATGGTATTTATACCAAAACCACACAGAGATAAGAGTGTATGGGTGTGATCTGCCACCTTACGTATTGCCCAAATACCTCCCTGTGAAGATTTTTTCACTAGAATACATAAGGGAGATGGTGAACTCATATGACATCCGCTTCATGGAAGCAAAGAAGAATCAACAACTCAGAACCAAGACTCAAATTGACACTTTCATTTGCAGCAACAGATCAGCTGGAGAAGAAGTAGAAAACCTCTTGAAATAGATGAGGTTTAGTCAGAGTTCCACTTGGTCATATGACCCATTTGGTGTCATCTCAGAGACCAGATCCAAACAAAGGAGCACTCCTTATTCTCACATACAGATGCCAGAAGTGGAAAAGTATATGAACCAAACAAAATGGTAGGAGAACACATTGATAGAAACAAAAGAAAAACATGCCCCTATCATTGCTTCACATACCAACACACCTAAAAAGAAAACAAAGAAGAGAGAAAGAAAGGAGGTTTCTCCTTCAGTCACATAGGTATCAACTGAGGAATTACAAGTTTACAGAAAGAGGGCCAAGACCAATCATGCACTAGATTTGCTCAAGGAAGGATAAATGCAGTCCACCATAGTGATGGAGGGACCACACTCTTGATCCTTCTCAGATAGTCAATTCATAGTGTTTACATCATCAAAAACATATCAAAGACAAACATACAATACTCTAATAGCTGAATCATCTCATGAGCAAATAGAGTCAAATATTTTTGACAAGTACAAGCAGATCAAGCAAAGAAATGAGCTCCTCAACAACAACACCTATGACCAGTTTTGGAAGCAAACCTCCACTGCTCACAACACATGATTTTGTCATCCTTTGATATAGAAAGAGAAAGAATGAAAATGGAATTCCTTAAAGAACAAGTTCCTCATCCCAAAATAGTTGCAGACTACAAGAAGACTGCCTTTGAGTTTGATGTAAAGGATGTTCATCCAATGGACCAAATGGATATGCATAGGAAGACATGAGAGATGATATTCTCCACCTTGAAAAACAACTCAATGACTGCTTCAAAGTTGTAGGTTTCCCTGAGCAACATTCAATCCCAATTGAAGCTGGAGAAAATCTCTTCTTTGGCCAAGGACAACAAAATCAAATCATTAAAAGAATTGGTGCTGAAGATTGGGTATGACCCAACAAATGTCAAGGCAAAAGAGGATTTATTGAAGAAGAAGAATGTTGATATAGAATCTCTAAGAAAGAAGCTGAAGCTTCTAGCTACATAAGATTCACAAGCCAAAGAAGTGGCTGAGACTGAAGGCCACAAAGAAAAAATGCTAAAGCTTATCCTGGAACAGAATGCATAGATAAGATAAATGGAAGCTTAAATGGATAAACTAATAAAGGAAAAGGAACAGAATGTGTAGATGGCCATGATCCCACTAGAGGTAGTCCCTCTGACAAGAATTAGAACAACACAAGCATCTACATCAAAAGAAATTCCAGTACAATTTTCAGATGCCTCTGAAAAACTTGTATAATCCATGGAGGACATGTCGATCCAAGGAGAAGAGATAAGGAAACTACATGAATAGGTAAATAATTTACAGGAATTTAAGTCAATGTTCCAATCCAGTCACCAAGCTTAGTCAACAATTAAAACAACTACAGAAAGAGACTTTCATGGAAAAAACCTTAGCCCAAGCTAAGGAAAATATTTGGGTAGATATGAGAAAGTCAATTTCAGAAACCCGGCCATCCATACAGATTGTCTTTGAACAACATGAGTCAGTACAGAAGGCCATAGGAGAAATTGTGATCATCAAGGAAGAGTTATCAGAAAGACCCAAAGAGGCCAGTGAAATTATCTTATTTCTAAACTCCAAGAACAAGTAGGAGTTAGAACAACTAGAAATTGAGGACAGAACAAATACCATCCTTGAGATCAAGAAGGTCCTGACCAAGAAAGGATTGATGTTGCAGCTATAAAAAAAGGCCCAAGTGATGGACATACTTGTGCATAGATTTTTCAGTAAGTTTGAAGCGTTACATAATAAAGGTATTCTTGGATTATTAGTACTCAATGACAAGTTGATCACTCTGTCAGATTACAAATAGAAAATCAGTGCAGTGGCAAAGGACAGTTCAAAGTTTTTAGGGATACAGGGAAGCATTACTGGTAAATCTTTCCTAGAGACACTACAGTTGGACTTGAATATTCAACATGAGATTAATCATATCTTCATCACTAAGCCTAATTTCGATAAGTATACTGAAATGGATGAGATATATAGGAAATTACTCAAGATTTCCATCCCAGGTAAAAAGAGGTGTGAAGACCCATGCGCTTTACTTGAGTAGAGACAGTTTTGATGTTCTAGTCAACATGGATTAGCCAGCCAAAGTCAAAGAGATGAGTCACCAACCACTTCCACCAAATCAACACAAAGGATATGAGAAAATCAACAAATCCCTATATTTTGTAGTCTAGAGATTTAGTTTGTTATATATTCCTCCATAATATCCTAATCATTAATGACAGGATCTGATGTACATAGTTTTATAAATACTTCTCCCTTCGAAGTATTATGGGTTGATTTTTTCACACAAGAGTTATTATGAATTTTTTTAAAATATCGACCAATAATAAAAGAGTCTTATTCACAGGATTCTTGTGTCAGATTGTTGGTGATGTCTTTCTCTCTTTGTCAAATGTTTTCTCATTATCTATAATCATTTCATGTATTTTCAATTCTAATCATTAAAATAAATTCAAAAGAACATATTGTATTTGATATACTCTGTCTCTGGTTTTTTAATGATCTGTATGTTTTCATCTAAAATTGAGTGAATTAATTCTTAACTGCTCCTCTATTTAGTGGAATTACCCCTTTTTCCCTCTTATTCATTCAATTTAATATAAATAGATCCAACAGTCTTACTACACTTCCCTATGGAGACAACCTTATAAAAATCTGAATCTGATCCTTATCTTTAAGTACAAACCCCATATCCCAATGGAAATGTTAGCATTCTTTCAGTCAATTATTTCAAATAAACAAACAAAATTCGAACTTTCATAACTAGCCCAACATTTAAAACTCAAAAAAATCTAAATCTAATAGAGAGATCCCTCTCTGAAGTTGGAAGGGCTAGATCCCAGCTTCCAAAGTGGTTTGGTAGTTACCTCTGTCAATTTCTTCTACAACCTCTTGAAATTACATAGCGATACCACATGTTGTTTTGCAACCCTGATTTGATGGTATCCACTGCGCAAATCCAACTTAGTTAAATAAAAAAAAAATCTTTAACTGATCAAGTAATTCACACAGACCCTCTTTGGTTACCAACACAGGCTTGGTTCCCCCACACACACTCTCTTTTGTGCTTCTAGTAACTCTGAGTGACGAGCACTATCTCCTCTGCAAGGCCCTTGTTCCTTATGTACATGGTTTATAACCTCAGCCCCATCCCCTTCACAACTTTGAGCTTCATTTGTTTCGAGTGCAACTGACTCTTAATCCTACAAACTCCAGATAGATGAAATGGCCCAGACAAAAATCTACGGCCCACGCTTCTCCGAAAAAAAACAACTGTGATTCACTTCAGGACTCGGGCTTCGTGGGTTCTAAGATTTCCAACCACCTTTTTTCCCCAAAGTGATTTGTAACCGGAGCTACAGATCGAGTGCCATGTGCTGACCTCAATTGATGGTTGAAATGCGTCCCTTGTTCCTACTTCAGGCAAATTCAATTCAACGCTCCTCTACTTTTCTTTCTCCTGGAGTGTCAAACCTCTGGAGTAAATATTCAATCTCCATGTGTCCCTTCATTTATCAACGACTCCTTTTGACTCTGGCCTTAGGGATTTATGACCTTCATTAATTTGTTCCTCCTTTTCTCCTCTCCTTTCTAGAGTACACACTTTCGGATCCCACGATTTGATGACGCGTATCCTTCTCATATCGACGACCATGATTGACTCTTGTAGTTTAGCTTCGGGAGTTTTTGTTCCTCCACTCTCTCTTTCCTATGAATCACTCTTCTTCTGAAGTACACGGATCTCTGCCATGTGTCCTTCCCAGATCCAACAGTCCAATTTTCTTTGGCCTTCTTTGGGACTTTGATGATCCCACTCCTCAAACACCTCCAAAACTCTGAATACATGGAGTTTCGAAGGACTTTAAGACTATCCTCCGTGCAACATTACCAGATCTCACGGTTTGGAAAGATCCTAATTCCTATGAATGGATCCTTCTCGTTGGTTGGGGAATTTTCAGTGGGCTCCTCCCTACTGAAGAATTTCCATCCGCTATCTCTTCTAAGCTTGTTCCTCCTCAAAACTTTAAGCTTCTCATAATGTTTCTTCTTACACACTCCTTGCACCTCTCAAAATGACTTCTTCAACATCTAACCAAAATTCAACCCTGTGCACACCTTGCAATAGGTTTCTTTCAACTCAACCCCTTTATGGGCGACTATGCACTCCTTGCAATAGTTCTTACATGACTTAATTGTTCCTCCTAAAAAATATGATGTTGAGTGTGTTTCTATATACACACACCTTGCATGGTCCTCTGCACTCCTTTGCAAATGAAGCTTCATATTATCTCTCAGGAGCTTCTGAGTCAAAATAGACTATGTCAACACACGCCTGGTAGACACTATGCACTCCTTGCATATATAGCTTCACGTTATCTCTCATGAGATCCTGAATCAAACCATACTCTATCAATGCACGCCTTGCAAACACTATCCACTCCTTGCATGAGCTTGTAGAAGAGAAACAATTGAAACTTATCTAATCCTTAAATATTTATACATTCAACCATGTAATGCATTCATAACATAAGAAAAAGTAATAATAAAGAATACAATTAAACAGAAAGCCTACCATTCATTCATATAGACACAGTAACAACAATCCCAAACATTTTGGATCAATGCTTCTCTATTATATTCATTCAAATGGCATGTACATGGGTTCATACAACTCAATAATATTATGTGGCCTCGACAATAACAACTTCAATAACTTTCAACAACCTCATTTGGGCATACAATACATGTATTTATACAAAAAACCACTTCAAAATGTGCGCTAGGGAACTGAGTTGTCCTCCAATTGCATGTTGATGACGATGCTCCTGCATCACTAAAGGACTAACCAAATATATGTAATGTGAAAAGATAGTACTTGGATGATAAAGTTCATATTGTTCTTTGGGCATATAGAATTTCATATAAAATATTAATTGAGTAGACCCATATCGAGATAGTATATGGATAAGAGGCAATAGTACCCATGGATTTTGTAGTAGATATATAAAGAGTGGAAAAGGCACTAATATTTCACCTATCTAGAGAAAAAGAAGATAGACCATGCTAGACAAATAAGCTAGAATAAGATAGAATGATAGCCTTACATCATCAACAAGTATAGAAGTAGCAAGAAAAATCCTAGCATGAGATACACCTTAGAAGAAAATAATTCAATAATGGAGACCGTGTGCTCCTATATCACAAGAAAGTTAAGGGCAAGCCCATAAAATGGAAACATATTGGCTTGGTCCTTACATCATAGAATACATTAGAGCCAATGAAGTTGTTTGGCTAAAAACACTCCAAATAAACTTACACAAAAAAGTAGTCATTCGTTCCTGTCTCAAAGGGTACCACCCTTGATCCACCAAGATAAAATAAAATACCAAAAAAAAAAAAAATCGGATGGTTAGGGAAAAAGGGTTCGTAACTATTTTGTCAGAGAGAAATTACATAGCCCCAAACCCTAGCCACTATAATAATAAAAGAGACCAACAAAACAAATAGAAATAAAAAATAAACAACAATGACAATCAACTAGGAAAAGCATCAAAGAGAATAAGTTCACATATGTAATTCAAAATAGAAAGGATGGATTCAATGGAGAAATGAAGAAATGGAGAAGTTCACCAGGTAGGCCAATCATAGAGTGAGTGAATAGAATACTTGAAACCATCCTCTAGTCTAGAGATAATGAAATTTGGCATATAATAATACCACAATAAGAGCAAGAATTTATAAATAGAATCACAATTGATAAAGAGGATGCTAAAGACTTAGGGAAATGACATGATAGACTAATGAAAATGCAGAAAATGTTTGAAACACCATGATTGAATCTAACATAATAAAGAAGGATGATATATATATCATCTTGGTTGGAAAGGATGCTACCACCAGAAGCATGTGAAAAGAAAATCAAAATGAAAAATGTGATTTGATGGTCATTAATGGCCACCTACACTGATTAAATGATGGTTGCACATACACCAAGGATTCATTTAATGAGGCATGAGGTTTTCTATAAATCAATGGAGGGTGAATAGATTGACACTTAGAGAAAAAAATGGAGATTTGTTTGAAGAAACGTTAAAGGAGAAATTTCAAGGTGCGAAATGCATGAGGAAAGTAAGTGAAGAAGTTGAGAATTCAAAAGAGATGGAAAAGAGGATGAGAGGGTTAATCTCTACCCCAGTAGAGGCTAATAAGTCAAGGCATGTAGAACCAAGAATGAAGAACAAATTTAATAAAATAAGTTGATGGTGTTGGAGAACATATTACAAAGGATTATAGATCAAAAAATGGAGGAATTTGACTATAATACACATTGGATAAACTACCAAGAATGGGCACTTGAGGTTGGTTTGTGGAAGAACAAAACACCCCAACTAGAGAAATCAAAGACAAAAATCTATTTGGGAGCAACCCAAGTTTCAAAATTTGAGGGTTTTCAGGAGGAAGTAACACATTTTATCATTAGTCCATACCATGCATGTAAGACTTTGTTGGATGAGCTTGTAGAAATAAATGTAAAATTCATAAAGAGGATTATACCAAATAAGGGCCATGGCATTATAAAAACAACAAATACTAAGAAATAGATAGATACATTCAAAGGAGTAAAAAAAGATAAGACTTATGAGTTAGTCATTTGGTCATGTACAATTATTTACCTCTACATGGCTAGCTTAGGTAGGTCATCCAACATAGTGTTTAGCATGTTGGAAGCAACTAGAGGTATAGTCGAACATGGAATTGTGTATAGTTGGGATGAAAACTTAGCTAATATTTTAAGAAAAAATTACAAGTAATTCCATGAAAATAGTGAGGGTATCAAATACCCTTCCTCGCTCATCTACATTTCCATGGAGAAATTTTTCCCTATAGGAGAACCTACATTTACCATGAAAAAACTTTGATCATGTGGAGCCCACAATGTTATGCCTAAGTTTGAAAAGGAACCATGGTTAAATACTCTCCTCAAGACATGTTCATTGAGAAACTCAAGAATATTAAATAAGAATGCAATAGATGAAGATTCCAATAGTGAGTGCAAATATCTTTTCCCCTTAACACACATATACAATGGGGAATAGATTTTACAAAGATTTGGTATAAACATGGAGTAGGAGGATAACCTAAAGAGTTAGATTATTACTTGAAAGTTGACCAAAATTTGCAAGAGCTTTCAAGGAAGTCAAAGAACCTACTCTCAGTATCTAAATTAGTAAAATTCATCAACCAACACCATTAAAGGATGAGGAAGTAAGCGAAGAGAATGAATCTACCCTATATACTATACTATTATCCACAACAAAGGAACCCACACCCTAGTCGGTTGAGAAGAAGACCAAAGAAGTACAAGAAAGAAATGCAAAGCATCAWMTACACATGTAGACAATGAGTCAATAGAGGAAGATTTGGAGATCAYCATAGCTGATYTGRAAGAGGTAAAATTTGAAAACCCTAGTTTGTAAAAGAAAATCCTTAAAATAGAAACCTAAAAGAAAAGTGGACCACAATTGGAACTGACAAAAATTAGGGGAATCAATAAGAAAAAGGTTAAGATAAATCAACTACATAAGTGGAAGAGGAGGATAAGAATACCTTTATAGGAACAGAGAAGGAACAATTGCCTAAAGGGGGAAATGTTAGTGCATAATTATGTGCACAATATTAATTAAGATTTAATTGATTGTACACTTGTAAATAAATTAATCATGCACAATAAATGAATTGTGATTATCCATTGCATGGATAAATCCAAAGTTTAAGTAATCTTAACTTGTACATTTTTTGAGTTATTGGTTTAGTGAAGTAGAAATAAAAGAGTAGTGTGCATGTAGATTGCATGCAAATATCTTCTCTATAAATAAAGGACATGGGTCCTCATTGTAAAAATATGAATTTTCAGATAAATAATTGAGTGTTATCCATTTTCTCTGTGGATGTTTTCCCTTGAGGATTTTACCACATATATCATTTGTCCATTTGTGAGTTTTTTGTTTTGCTAAGATCTTGTGACCATGTGAATTTTATCACATGGTATTTGGATGGTCTAGGGAAAAAAACAATTCTTGATCAAGCATGATTACTGGTCCTTTACCAAACTAGTCACGTGGGAACTTCTCATGTTTTCATATTTTGGATATTTTTTGGAGAAATTTGATAGCATCGTTGCATATGAAATGATTGAATTAACTAAGAATTCCTTTTGTTTCATTGAAATTGGCCTCTGTATGCTCGAGATTTTGATATTTTCTATTTGAGAGGTGCTTTATCAGTCTAATTTTCTTTGAATTTTTTTTATTTTTTATTTTTTATAAAAAATATTGAAATTATATTAAAATTAAAAAAAAATCCGATGGTGATTTTAATTTCTGTCTATCTCTAGTTTTCACTTATCAACCATTCCTTTCGTATCCATTTTTTTCAAACCTACCCACCAGTTTTTTATATCTCGAGTGGCCCTTTTCTACCTCCCTGACCACTAGTGTTCCATTTTTCACCCAACAATGACCTTCTTTCTAGTTGTTTACATGGATTTCTACATAGCTATGTGGGTCTCACACATGGTTGACACATCATCCAAGTGGGTCCTTGGAATGTCACCACAGTGACATATGTCACCACCAATGACTACCACCTTAGCTTAGGTGCATAGTCAATAGGTACATTAAATAGCCACTTATTCACAATTATCTACTCACTCAATGGACCAATCATATTCTGCGACGTTACACTTTAGACACTTCTAGATTTTGGAGGAAAATTTTAAGTTGATATATCTCAACCTTGTGGACTTGGATTTGAGTTCCATTTTTTTCAGGTTGCATATTTTTCGATTCTCTTTATAGTGATATAGGTGATTTCAATATTTGTTTGTAGTATGATATAGTAAAAAAATATTTTTTGATAGATGAGCAAGGCTCATCCTCATTTTTCCATATTTCCATGGCCATAATTTCATCATATTGACTCCTTTTTTGGTCCCATTTTTTTTACTTTGGCTAATTTTTGGAGATCTGTGTTATGGTATAGACTATTTTATCTCATTGTGTATTATCTTTTTTATTTTTCCAAAATGACTACTCATGAGGTTTAATTAACTTGTAAAAACTATTACTCCTAGAAATCCTACATGGAGTATCTACTTAGGAGTAAAGGGTTATATTGGATGACTCTTGGGATAGATCCTAGACAAATTGATGTTGAGAAACCTAGAAAATGGTTTAATTGTGTTGGCCCTTGACCAAGTTTTGGGGAAACTTTGGTCAGTTTTGGCCCACTTTTGGACTTTGACACGTTGATCGAATTAGGAGCGCCCATGTGGAGATGAGATCATGGATCTCACCTATTTTGAGGGCTATGTGGACCCAATAAGGGGTCCTTTGGGTTTTGTAATGAGTTTATGGGATGTCGACCCATGGGTTTTCCCCATGTTTAGGTCATATTGTAAGGGTTTGTAAAGTATAAATAAAGAGGAATGTAGTGTAGAAGAAGTAGTTCTGTGTGAAACAATAGTTCTTTGTGCGAAGGAATGTATGCGGTCAAGGCTTTGTGCGTGACTTTGATTTTGTAGAAGGTGCTAGGTGTCATGATAAGATATTTTGGCTCTGTGAATTTGACCTATTTTTGGAAGGTGAAGAAGGAGGATCTAGGGCTTAGTGCACATATCTCCTGTCTTATGTGATGTTCTACTTTGTGGGTTAGTGCATGGAAGTAACTGGATGTAAGATTTTGGCGAATAATAAAGAGGCGAATCGGTTTGTGGACGTAGCCCCACCCTGGGGTGAACCACGTATATCTGGTGTCTCATGGTTTGATTTGTGCAGTGTCATTTATGTTCTACATTTTCTTGGTGCTTTGATTATGATGTGTAATGTATATACATTTTGTTGCTTAAGTACTCTACTTATGTTAAAGGGTAAATGAATGCTAGATATGTCTTTGATTATGCTCTGCAGTGTTAATGAGGTTAATAAACTAATGCATGTTCACTTCCTAAGCGTTAATAGAATATTATGTGAAGTGATCTTATCACATAATCGTGTCCCACCCTGGTTACAAACACTTGCATCCTATAACCCCCCCTGCTTCTACCTCAGGTGAGACTTCTCCTGCTTTGCGGGTGTTGCCTAAAGGGCCGGTAGTTAGGTTTTTGTTGGTGCGTTGTTAAGCATTGAACCCTGGGTATGCCCCTATGCCAACAAATTGTAATGATGAAACAAGAGGTCTAAATAGCATGACAATCTATGAAGATATCAAATTCCACATTAATTCCATTCACATGCCTCAATAACCATGGTTGAAGTTTGAACAAATCTTAGAGAAAATCAGTTATATATGAGCTCATTAGTTGGAAAATAAGCTCATCGCTCTTGATTTAAGAGAATTTCATCAAATTGAAGACTACATCACAAAATTTAATATCTTATGACTACAACTTAGTGATTATGGGATCACTAAGGATGATGATCAAGAAATAATGGATATACTTTATAAACTTAGAGTTCATTTTGATATTTTGTCTCTACTTTTAATTCAACTAGAGGTGCATTAGGAGCTAATTTTAAAAATCCTCCTTTTGACCTATTTTATGATTAGTTGACATGTGAGAAAGACAAGATATTTCATATGGGTGTAGTTGAGATAAGTACTAAGTATAAAACATTATTTTCTCATAATCTCAAGGGATCCAAACCATTCAAGAATTCATTCTAAGGATCCAAACAACCCACAACTGCCAAGCCACCATTACTCCTCCTCATCCAAAGTCTTAGAATTACACCAAGTCAAAGGGGAAGAAACCACTTAGGTTTTGTACCTTTTGTGGAAAAGATAGTAATTTTGACACGCATTGCTAGAAGAATATGAAAGCATTGGAAGATATCATGAAAAAGAAAAATATTTGGTCAGATTCTTCCTCCTCTTCTTCCAAGCCTCATG
>JASDQU010222188.1:4037-17742 GCA_032191745.1 Picea mariana
CAAAGGGGGGGGGGGGTCCGGAATTGGCAGCTCTCGGCGGGCCCCACATTGTCACTTCTCCAATATCCTCCACCTTCCACTGTACACCTTCCACTCAGCGCCATCCTGGCCCATCCCTTTTCCCCTTTTTCTCTCATTCCCACCTATCACCTCCTGCCAGGTGTTCTTCCCCTCATCCTCCAACTCATCTTTCCTCCTTCCCTCAGGCCCACGGCCTTGTGGTTTCCATGTCATTTTTCCATGGCTCTTCACCTCTTCATCAAGTGCCACAACCCTCTTCCCTCCGTCCACCTATCCCCTTTCCATCTCATCACCCACTCACCTCCTGCCATGTGTCTCTCTTTCTCTCCTAGTTGCCTTCATCTGTATGGCCGTCTCCACTCCTTATCCACTTGAGCCCCGCATTCCATGTCACTTCCGCGCATTCACTATTTCCAATTATGCACCCCAGCCTTTGCACTGGCCTCCATGTCTTATCCATCAGGCTGTTCAACCGATCCAGGTGGCAGTGCGTGAAGAATTCCATGCCTCAAAAGTGCAGAGTTGGCTGGGCCGTTCTCAATCCCAAGGAAGCAGTTATTGAGGTAGTTGGTGGTGGTTAGACATCGTCTCCGCCATAAATGGAAATTTCGGTGACGAATTAAAGGCACGTCGCTTCATATGCAGGATTTTCAGGAGTTCGATTGCATCTGTCATAAGTGCACGATCATCTAGAGACTGCATGTGCAGATTGTCAGTGGACATGTAGATGCAATGTTTTTAATACAGTGTCTTGGTTTCGCGGTTGTTGTTTTTCTTTGAGTATATGTAGGCAACTTTTCCATTTTTGTAGGGGATCAATGGTTGAGTTGTGCTCCTTACTGTAAAGTTTCTGAGGAAGCTCTGGTTATGTATTTTGATTTGAGACTGTCAAATTAATGGAAGTCAGCTTCTCTTTCCTTTTTATTTTGTTTGTTAGCTGTTTAAAACACTCGTCATTGGAGGATCCAGCCGAGGGTCGCACATTGTAGGATGATGTATGGTTGGTCACTGCAATCTCTACACCATTCTTAAGCAGTCTCTCTCGTTGTCTTTTTCATCTTACACTGAATGATTCAGAATTGGAGGATCTAGTCGAATGGTTGTAGCTGCATAGTATGATAGGTTTGATCAGTGTGCAGTTGTAACTGTGTCATTTAGGCACATTTTAGTGTCTCATTTTTTCTTTCCCGAGTTGCTGGAAGGCCTGATGCCCAGAGTAGTCTCCCCTATTTTTTTCCTAGTCTTCCCTCTACTCTCGATTTAACTAAAATTCCTGACTAAAGTTAGTTATGGCCCTCACTTCCTTGTGCATTTTTGGCCTAGTTTTCTGAGTTAAATGATATTGTTCTGAGTTCACTCACATCCGATCACCCCATTTAAAACAAAATCATGACATAAACTGATGGGCATCGGGCTTTGCTCTTGCTGCAATCCAAGAGTGATTTCCAACACCCATAAGGTCCATCCACTCTGGTGTATGGGAAATCCTCTATAACGATCAGCTGGCATCTCATCCAAGCAAAAAAGTCATCTGTAAATATGAAATCTGACTCCATTCCCAACCTCGGAGACATACTTGTCCAGTGCTCCATATGTGGTTCACCCAATGGTCGCACTGCGAATACAATATGAGGTTGCATTTGAAGAATACGCTCTAAAAAGAATGAAACTAGAAACAAACCATATTGAAACTGCTTTTGTTTCCTCATCCGACATCTCGAAATCTTCTCCTTCACATTCTGAAGGAATGCTGCACTCCAGTTGCATAGAGTTGGCTCTAAACACTACAAACCATAATCCATCTGCAATCTTGAAACCAAATGTGAGCTGGTACTCCCTGCTAAACTCATAATGGAAGATAGAATAGATCAAAGAGTTAGATCTCTGACATCTCATATCGCGATCCTATATCCCACCAATATCAATCTTGGGACACAATGATTTTACAAGTACTCTTCTGCAGGCACGGGAAGTGCCCTATGTTCAGATAAAATAACAGGGACCCCTCTTTTTGAGAGGCCAGTTAGGAAATACACATCTTCCAACTCAATGGTAAGCAACTGTGGCCCAATTTGGAACCCTTGTTCTGCAGAGTTCCACAACCCGATCATGTACTCGAGAAGAAGTACTTCCTTTTTCATCTTTTGCATCTTAAATAACTTAAGGAAACCACAGTTCCTCAATGCGGCCCTTGATCAGGGACTTTGCAAAGTGACCACATCATTGAGATCATGCTCTCTTTCTTTCCACTCGATCATGATTTTTTTCCAAATATAACCTGCAATTATCAAACAACAAAAATTCCATTAGTCACGCCACATTAACATTTTTGGGTAATTAAAGCTTTAAAATCATTTTTATTTTGTCTATCATGCTATCACTCCCCCATCAAGCTCATCAAAGTTCTAGCGCTCCCCCAACAAGCTTACTAGAATGTTATTTTTCTAGCTAACACGCCCCCTAGCTTGTTAAGGGAGTGTCGAGGTTTTTGGGCGTATTTGTGTGCATTTTGGCAATGCCCCCCTAAGTCCTTGAACAAAGCGCTAGTGCTCCCCCACTAGGCTTAAGGGAGCATTGAAAAATTGGGTAGCGCACCCCCTAGCTTCTTAGGGGAGCGTCGATACTTTTCGACGCTTAGAACCTCCGAGGGCATCATTTTTGAAGCCAAATAACTACCTAAAAATGAAATGTAAACCATGCAAAATGTTTGGAAGAGGAAGAGGACCAACTTGATCCAGACGGGGAAGGAAATAGATGGTTGTATCTCCGGCACCCGTGAATCCAAGAATCGCCCTCCAAAGCTCAATTTCTCCACTACAAAAAGTCTTGGCACAAAATGAATTGGTAAAATACATTTTTACCCTATATTACTATTTAAAAGTTCATTTTTGCTAAAACCATAGTTTTTGGGTTTTTGAAAATCATTTTTGGAGGCATATTAATACCTTGGTGTGCATTTTTATCATTATGTGCAAGTTTTAGAGAAGTTTATCATTAACGAGCATTATCTTCATTTGTTCTCCCGCTCGAAAAAAACACGAGAACGCATCGAGTAAACTTTTATCTCTTTTTCGGACTCACATGGATACATGAAAAAGGAACCCCCTAGAGCCATTTTTAAGCTCTTTTCAGACTCTCTAAACATGAAAAGATTTTCGAGTGATCTTGCTTCCTTTCCCACTCGTTAAAAGGTTTGAAAGGACATCTTTCGAGTGATAATTTATCTCTTTTTCATCCTTTCAAGACTAACATTAGGAAAAAGGAACCCCCTGGAGTCGCCAATTTCTGTTACAGGAAAATCCCCCTGCAGACAGATGAACTTCCTCTTGGATCTAGACCCCTATAACTAAGATAGAAAGGTGCTAATGTTCGACACTGAAATTACTTTTATGAAGCTAAAACCATTCAAAGAAGAAGAAGGAAGAAGGGTAAATACCTTTTAATGGCATTTGTCCTTGCTCGATCTAGGCTAATCTTGATCTCGAAGTTCTTTAGAAGGTCCTGCAATCCAATGATCCACATTGTATCTTTGGTGGCTATACTCTTTGTTAATATAATTATGGATCCGCAGTGTATCTTATGGCAGCCATACCTTGAAAGTCTTTATCAATCAAGCATAGGTATGCATAACTTGGGTTTGAAACATATCATAATATTTGTTTGATGGTTGTTTGCAGCTTCTACCAAGTTCTTTGTGTTCATACCCGAGGTTCTCAAGCCTTTTATTATCATTTTGGATTTAATCCATTAGATTTTCAAGCTGGGGGCAGAGTACCAACCATCCATGGTTATCCTAACCTTTGGAAATTATGTTGGGAAGCTATGAGCATAATTTTGCTTCTTTGTGTCAAGCTTGTTAAAAAATGAAACAGAGGCTATGAGCATAGTTTCTCTTATCTGTGGCAAGCTCGTTAAAAAATGAAACAAAAATATGGGGATTGAATCTGGATCCTCGAGCATAGTTATTTTCTCGTGCCTTGGGTTTGAAACATATCATAATATTTGTTTGATGGTTGTTTGTATCTTCTACTAGGTTCTCCGCGTTCATACCCCTTGTTCTTCAACCTTTTATTATCATTTTGGAGTTAATCCATTAGCTTTTCAAGTTGGGGGCAGAGTACCAACCATGCATGGGTATCCCAACCTCTGGAAATTATGTTGGGAATCTACGAGCATAGTTTCTCTTCTTTGTGTAAAGCTCGTTAAAAAATGAAACAGAGGCTACGAGCATAGTTTCGCTTATCTGTGGCAAGCTCGTTAAAAAATGAAACAGAAATCTGGGGATTGAACCCGGATCCTTGAGCATAGTTCTTTTCCTATGTCAAGAACGTTAAAAATGAAACAATCACCTCTCCTATGTCTTGTCGTCTCGTAGATCCACTATGTATTCTTCGTGGCTATGATAAGTTCATCTCATGGAAGTATAGATCCACATTGTATCTTTGGTGGCTATACTCTTTGCTAATATAATTATGGATCCGTAGTGTATCTTATGGTGGCCATACCTTGAAAGTCTTTATCACTCAAGAATAGGTATGTTTGCCTTGGGTTTGAAACATATCATAATATTTGTTTGATGGTTGTTTGCAGCTTCTACCAGGTTGTCTGCGTTCATACCCCTGGTTCTCCAGCCTTTTATTATCATTCTGGAGCTAAGCCATTAGATTTTCAAGCTGGGGGAAGAGTACCAACCATCCATGGGTATCCCAACCTTTGGAAATTATGTTGGGAAGCTACGAGAATAGTTTTGTTTATTTGTGTCAAGCTCGTTAAAAAATGAAACGGAGGCTACGAGCATAGTTTCGCTTATTTGTGGCAAGCTCGTTAAAAAATGAAACAAAAATCTGGGGATTGAACCTAGATCCTTGAGCATAGTTCTTTTTCCATGTCAAGCTCATTAAAAAATGAAACAGTCACCTGTCCTGTCAGGTTGAGTCTCTCACTATATCTCGTAGATGTTGAGTCAAGTCTTTCATTAGGTCTCATATTTGAACCTTCATTTCATCCACCCTTATCCTTTTTCTCCATCTAGTACAGAAATTGGTGACAACCTCAAAGTCAGTGAGTGAATTGAAGCTTGGGGGGCATGTCTCTAGCCTTTTATTATCATTCTGGAGTTAATACATTATCTTTTCAAGCTCGGGGCAGAGTACCAACCATCCATGGGTATCCCGACCTTTGGAAATGATGTTGGGAATTTGCAAGTATAGTTTAATTTTGTTTCAAGCTTGTGTAAAAATGAAACCAATACCAAGCTTAGTCTTTTTTCTTTCTCATGCTAGAAAACACATGAGAATGTAACCGAGTAAACTTTTATCTCTTTTTCAGACTCACATGGATACACGAAAAAGGAAACCCCTCGAGTCGTCTTTAAGCTCTTTTCAGACTCTCTAAACATGAAAAGATTATCGAGTGATCTTGCTTCCTTTCACACTCGTTAAAAGGTTTGAAAGGACGTCTTTTGAGTGGTAGTTTATCACTTTTTCGGCCTCGCGAGACTAAAATTATGAAAAAGGACAACCCTATATTTTCCTTTAAGTTCTTTTCAGACTCTCTAAACATGAAAAATCATCGATTTTACCTTATCTGGACTCGTTAAAAAATATATACATTGAAAGGCCCATACGGGACCGAACCCTTACTTCTTCTGGTTCGTTAAACAAAGGAAGAGGGACTTACCGAAGGTGAGTTATATCGATCATGTGTTATCCTCCTCGAGCTCCTTAAATAAAAAATAGGTACTCGTCTATCTGGATGGGAGGAAAATTTGAAGGAAGCAAGCCAAGCATTTTTTGAAAACATCACCAGTCACTCTTACGGTCGCCCTTGAACACGACACTTTGTCTTTGCATACATTTTAATCTGTTGAACCTCTACACTGAAGCAATCCTCTAAGTTTCTTTACTCCTTTGGGCCAGCCAATGAAATTCACAGTATCCACTACATCATCATGTTTTGGTCCATGTCATGTTTTTGCTGTTGTGCCTCAGTGTTCAAGGGAAGTATCTGCCTCGAGAGTCAACCATCAAAAATATCATTTTCAACACCCATGTCAATCCATGTTCATTTGATCCACTAACTTACATCTCTATTTCAGTTTCGTGTCATTGATGGGGGATACATAAAGACCCTTCCGCAGTGAGTCTATTCATGTCAACTTCAACACATTATCTGGGAACTAGACTTAGAAACCAGTCAATACCTTGGGACCTGCATGCCTCAATGTCAGGCCTCCTCACTTTCGACAATAGGTTTACATTAATATTTATCTCTGATCGGATGATTCCATGAATGTTTGACTTTAGCTCATTTATTCACATTCGATGGAATGTACTAGGGTACCTTGGGAATCATCGACATCAATGGTGATTTCCCTCACGCTTGTTAACGATTTACCTCATTGACCAATAATCAAGTGGTTTCTACCATGTTTGACATCGGGACATCTATTCACATGGTTAGACTTGTACTGCATCGATATCAGTAAGAAGACCCTGGGTTGAGTCATCACTCTGATATGTACTTTACCCAGGTTGCGACGAAGTTTCGCTTGAATATTGACACATATACTGTCACATAGATCCACTTTGTATTGGTCCGTGGCTATGTCTTGTCATCTCGTAGATCCACTGTGTATTCTTCATGACTACGATTAGTTCATGTCATGGAAGTACAGATCCACATTGTATCTTTGGTGGCTATACTCTTTGTTAATATAATTATGGATCCGCAGTGTATCTTATGGTGGCCATACCTTGAAAGTATTTATCACTCAAGCATAAGTATGTTTGCCTTGGGTTTGAAAAATATCATAATATTTGTTTGATGGTTGTTTTCAGCTTCTACCAGGTTCTCCTCGTTCATACCCCTTCTCAAAAAAGTTTACAAAGTACTTCAATCATCAATTTCCATCTTCTAACTTCGCACTTTGGGGGGCATTCTATTACACATCAAAATTACTCATTTCAGTGTTGACCTATTGTCATCATTATAAGTGTTGCAAGTATCGCATTTTGACCACAAGTGTCACAGACATCATAGAGTTATATTTCCTATGTCGTGTCATGAATGACATCACAAGGAACACTTGAAGACACCCTCAGAGACTAGTTAAAAGAAGGACATGTCATTTGAAGAAGTATACAAAGATTTTACCATGGAAAAAACTATTAAAAGTCACTTTTGGAGGGAAGCACTCCCCTACCCACTGTCAGGGAGAACTAGCACTCCTTGACCTCCTTTAGGGGAGTGTTGCAACACTCTATGGACCATTTTGAGGGAGCATTGGCCTATTTGAGGGAATCTTTGATTGTTAAGGAAAATTAGGAGAAATCCCCCACATCTTTGTAATTAGTTTGATTCGAATATGAGGTCTAGGCTCGATATTGGTTATAAGGGTCTAGATCTAAGAGGAAGTTCATCTGTCTGCAAGAATATTTTCCTGTAACACCTTCCCTGGGCTTTCCAATTATGGTGGAAATGATGTTCAACCGCCCACACCCAACCTCAATAATTGCTTGATCAGGATCGGGAAAGGACCAAGTCAAATCTTCACCTGTAGGACGTGGCGCCCTTAGCATTCTATCGTCTGGATCTGAGCCAGATTCTTGTGAGGAGGTCTGACAATAGACATGGACACTGATGAAGTGATTGGCATGCTCGACATGGAATGGTGGACGAGATATGGCCAGGTGGATAGTCGTGGATGATAAGAGGAGACCGAGGATAACGAGGGGGGCACACAAGCAGGAGATGAGGTGTAATGGGACAAAGATGATGTGGAGCAAAGTGGTACAGGTGGTGGGAGATGAGAAAGGGAGATGCAATAGGCAGGATAGTGAGTGGAGGATAGGAGTGAGGGAGAGAAAGTTATAGGGGCGCGAGAGATGTGACAGACAAAGGAGAGATATGGAGTGGGGAACAGGGGCCAGCGGGACAGTTTTGGAGAGGCCACTTATTGACCCAGGATAGGGCGTTATATGCACATGCACATATCGGGGCTGCGAAAAGTGGTTTGACTTTTCACCACTTTTGGGCTAGATATGTGTCTCAAACTGACACGTAGCATATTCGCAAAACCATGGTTTCATCCCCGACTTGCCCCACAAATTTTAACGTTCATGCATGTTGAGGCCCTGATATGATCAATGACCGTCGATCAGGGGAAGAGGCGAGATCTAGGCACATCGGCCATTTTTTGTTCCTCCTCCAAACTTTTATCCATCCGCCAACATTGGATTCCTTCCAATTGTGTTTAGAGGTAGCGCTCCATTCATCCAATCGACGCCCCGACATTAGATACGCACCATAAAGTGGGTTTTTAACCCCATTCTTCGCATTTTGTCACCCGAGAGACAAATCCAAAGAGGAAAACTCCCCATACATTAATATGTGATAACATGATCAGCTTGTGCAGGTGCAACACATTAAAGAGAAAAATGTTACTTGGAAGGAATTCAAGTATTTTGAAAAGAAATACTTGACCAAGAGATATTATGACAAGAAAATGAAGGAGTTATTTGAACTCAAGCTAGGGAGTATGGCCATTGATGAATATGAAAGAAGGTTTTTAGAACTATTAAACCATGTCTCCTTCATCAAGGATGAGACAATTAAGAATCATAGGTATTTGAGTGGGTTGTCATTTTTCATCAGTGATAATATTCAATATGATGATCCCAAAACATTGAAAGACACCATAAGGTGAGCTAAATGCCTATATGATAAGCATAAAGGAAAGCCAAATTTCCAAAAATCTTGGGAATACAAGAAGAAGTTCAAGATGGAAGAGAGGAAGAAAGGGAATAAACCACCATTCTTCATAAATAGTCCTCAGGGACAACCAATTTCTAGAGATCCCATAATGATTGAGACAGGTGGGAAAAGGCCAAGGAATCCACCTATTCAATGTTGGGGTTGTAAGGGATATCATAAGTATTGACCTTTTATTTGTTTGCATATGCACCACAATAGATATTAGATATTGATTAGCCATCATTATGTCACGTAAAGAATAATATGGACAATGTCGACAAAGAATAAGATCAACAATGACAAGGATACATAGGGAGACAAAGAGGGGGAATAGAGAGAGAAAGAGGGGCAGAGAGAGTGAGACTGAGACTAACAATGAGGAGAGAGAGAAAGGGTGCAAGAGATATGTAAGAAAGAAGGGAGTGAGGGACAAAGGGGAAGAGGGAGAGAGAAAGAGCGAGTGTGAAAGAGGGGGGAATAGAGAGGGAGTGGGTGTGAGAGTCTRAGGCATGTCAAGGTAAGGTCTAGCTCTAGGTATTTCCATGCATTTTGATGTCTAAGTGTTGCCATTTCTAGGTCTTACCATGTATAAGAGTGCGAGGGAGAGAGAGGGAGACAGATGTGAGGGGGTAGAGAGGGAGAGTGAGAGTGAGATATTGAGGGGGGGGGGGCAGGGGTAGATGTAGGAGAGGGATGATAAATATAGAGAAATGAATGATCTCTAGGAGTGTGTTTGTGTTCCTAGAGGATGTGCACGCTCCTAGAACATGTGTGCGCTCCTAGAACGAGTGTGTGCTCTTAGAGAGCGTGCGTACTATTGTGAATTCAAATTTTTTAGGCGGGATTGACAAGGTGTATGTTGACTTGGTTGGCTCAGATTTAGGTTTTGGTTGACAAACCTAGTGGTTCGGTCTACAAATTGATAAAAACCTCCATTTTTGTGAATATCCCTCTATATCTCTATCTTTCACATTATTTTTCTATTGGCTAAACAATTTAGTTGTTGACGAAACTATAGACATAGATCGATTCGGCTATGCAGATTTCAAATATATAATTTTTTTTTAACTAAATTGTTTTTAGTATTTTTAATCTATTTTTGTCTTCACCTATATCAAAATCCTAGAATACATACCTCTTATTTCTACTATAAATTTTTCTTGTCTTAACCATTTCTCAAATGAGATATATGCGGCACTAGATGATATTGATACATATGATATAAAAGGAAAATAAAATTGTTTTGATTATGTTAATAGTCTCTTAGCCTACACGAACAAAAGACATTGTAATTTAAGGCATATGTTTACTTTGATAATTTAAAAAAAAAAAATTGATATTAAAAATTTCCAAAAAATACATGACATAAGAAAAATGGGTTCTCTACAAGTATGCAAGTTTTTGGAATGAAATTTTATTGTTAATATACTCAACACTTTCACGAACAAAAACATATACCTTATAATTTGTTGGAAAAATAATACACCTTTGTTAGAAAAAATCAAATTTGACCTAGTTATTAACAATGTCTATGAATAAAAGTTTTATATTCGTAAATCTAATTCAAAATCATACATTTCATATTCTTACACCATATTCAAATTCATTGCAAAAGTACCTTGAATAATCCCTCCAAGTTAAGAGATTGTTGTTTTTCCAGGTTTTGATTGCCACTAACCCGTCACAAGAGACCATCATTAGCTTGCACTCACCCAAGACAAGAGAGTTTCTGAAAATAAATCATTGTAAAATGACCCTCCATGCTCTTTAAATAGACATCATGGACCAATTGGGTGCTAAGCCATGGATCAATGTAGCTATTAAGATTGAGGAGAATATGAACCTTCGGATCACCCTATGTCGGTAACATATCGTGACCGTCGGATTTACTAACTACAAATGCATACTAATTTTTATTTTTTTTACCTAACGACACATTATGCCAATTTTATCTTAACTAAATCGTAAGTGTTTAAATGTTTTAACATTAATGACAATGAACACACAATTTTTACCTTGCAAACCCAAATGGGAAAACTAGTTTCGAATGGGGCTGAGTTTCTTCATCCAAATAATCTCTACTTACAATGTTTTCATGACTCTCTATGCCTCTTTCTCTCTTGGTCAAAAGGCCTCATGATAATAAATGTAAAGGAAGAAAAATTGAGAAGTGGGGGTAAGGGGAAGGCCAATACCCATGACACTTCAATTCCCATTTCTGGGATTATTCTATTTTTCATTTTTCATTTAATTTTCATTTTTTTTCTTCTCATTTTTTTCTTATTACACTTTTTACATTGCATTGATTTACATAATTCACTTTCCATTAGTGAGCCTATTCTATTTTTCCAATTTCATTTAATTCTCATTTGTTTTTTCTTTTTCTTCTCATTTTTATCTTATTTCACTTTTTGCATTGCATTGATTTACATAATTCACTTTCCATTCCTAGCCTATTCTATTTTTCCTATTTCATTTAATTCTCATTTTTTTTTTCTTCTCATTTTTATCTTATTCCACTTTTTAACATTGCATTGATTTAATATGCAATTTACATATTACATAGTTTGTTATCCTTCATATTCGTTATATAGGTTGTCCCTTATTCCCTACCCTTTTTGTCATATACATTGACAAGTTACAAGATTGCTTTGTCCCTTATCCCCTACCCTTTTTGGAATATACATTGACAAGTTAGAAGATTGCTTGGAAAAAGCAGGTTGTGTTGGCCCTACTCTCAATTGTATAGTCATAAATATTCTTCTTTATGTCGATGATATCGTTCTTATGGCAAGGAGTCTCCATGATATTGAAAACTAACTAACAATCCTCAAGTATTTTTGCTCCAATATGGGTATGATTGTTAATATTGATAAGACTAAGGTCATGATTATTAAATCCAATAAGATCCCTTATGATACCTTTGTATATGACAACAACAACTTTGAAGAAGTGAATTCATACAAATATCTTGGAATTGATATTCACCACAAGCTCAATTGGAATTATAGTATTGAGAAAAGGATTATTGGGGGGTGGAAAGATTATTATGGGCTAGAAAACAATTGCAAATCAACTGATCTTTGGAGTTGGGATAAGAAGAAAATCCTCTTTGAGACTCTTGTTACACATGTTATTATTTATGAATGTCTTTATGGATGTGAAGTCTCAGGCTGGAGCAAATACAATAGAATTTTGTAACATATAATATCAAAATTAAAGGAAATACACCCTATCCCATCCTCTTCTTAGAAGCAAGCCTCTCCCCAATTGAGAACATGGCTATGACTAGATACCTAATGTATAAGAACAAGTTAAACAACATGGAAGACAAGAGGCTTCCTAAAAGGCTCAAGGGAGGATGGCATAAAGATTCTCGGTCTTGGCTAAACTATTGGGGAATCATGGAAGACACCATTTTGCAGAATACAGATACTATTAAAAAAACGTCAAATCAAAATTTAAGGAGAAAATGGGGTGTGATAAAGAGTTAGAGGAAAAAATAAAATTAAGGTATTATAAGGATCCCTAATCTAGAAGATCAAAATTATCTATCTGTTTTGCCAAGTGTAAAGAAAAAAATAAGCATTGCTAAGATAAGAACAAATTCTGATGAGCTCCATTGTAAAAATCGCCCTTGGTGAATTCCTAAAATTCCATGGGATGAAAGTGTGTGTCACCTTTGTGACAGTAGGAAGGTTGAAGATGAAAAACACTTTCTCTTAGATTGTCCAACTTATACCCATATTAGATCTCATTTTCAAAATATTTGTCACACTACCAACCTTACTAACCTCTTAACTCAACAAAAGTATGGTGATCTTGGAAGGATTCCCTTAATGCTCGAGCAAAGAAACAAAATTCTAAAGAATTGCAAGTAATCACTTACCCTCTTAAGGTCAAATAGACCAATTTGGTCTTAGTGGATGTTAATCATCATCATCATATTACATAGTTTGTTATCCTTAGTATTCCTTATTTCATAGTTCAGATCAATAGGATTTCCATTCTACGATTTACAGTTTTCATTTTTTTTAAATGAGATATCTATATACTAAGATGGCAAGACGCAGTCCAAATTGAATGAATTATTTTGTTCTTTTCAAGATCTTGTAAATTGTCCAATTGTAAAAAAGTCTACGCTACTGAACATTTAGTGAAAGTCCTTCCTCTACTGATCTAGGTGGATATCGGTGGCCACCCACCTTCTCCAACTGGCCCAAAACATGTTTCTGGCAATTTTGGTAATTTACTATTTTTAGCAGTTTTTAACTTCCGAGGCCATTTTGAGGCCCTAAACGATGTTTTTTGAGAAAACGGGGAATAACATGGATCATAGATCATGTTGCTCATCTAAAAGTTGTAGTTCTCGGATAGATCTTTCCAACAAGCTATTGAGCACCCCAAACGAAGATCGTATGCAAAAGTTATGCCCCTGGGAAGTTGACGTATCAACTACCCCCATCAGGGCCCACAAACCTTTTGGATTTTCATCTTCCGGGGTTAGGGTTTTGGATTTTACTTATGTTAAAAAGGCCCTTAGAGCCTCATTGTAATAATCATCTTCTTGCGAATGCGAGTAGCCCTCGCATCTCTTCTCAGATATAAGATGCCACCATTCTAGCGAGTCTTTCACTCTGTATGTTACAGTCTCTGTACATTTATTCCATTAATAGAAATCGTGTATTACTGTATATATATGACTCTTGTTATTTCCACTATATCTCTGTTATATTGTTGTCTCTCTTGCAATATCTCTAAATATTTTATGTGTTATATCTCCACTCTCATTTCATGCCGAAAATAATCCGGATCAGTGGTATCAGAGCAGGCTGCTCTTGATCGTTTTTTAGTGCATGTCCTCGACGAGGTCCGACTACAGCAATTTGGGTCTCGAGCTTGTCTCTCTTGAGGAAAATCACTCTCGCAC